>RPFO01001929.1:0-5000 GCA_009746045.1 Mesostigma viride
TTACCCAACGTTTCCATCCAGGGCAGAAATGCCAACGACTTTTCAGTCGGCCACTTCCATTTTTTACCCACTTCGAGTCGTAACGTCATCCAAGGAATACTTTACCCTCTGTATTCCGGCCTGTCTCCTTCTATTTCGCAGGAACCCTTCGCTTCTGGTTGGCGTTCCTGCACTGCAGGCAGGCTGCAGTCTCTACCGCTGCATTTTTTTGTAAGTACTTCGGTTGGGAAGTTCGTCTAACGTTTGGCCGCGTCTCTACACTGTGTTTCCGTCAGCAACGGGATGGAGGTCCGGTTTTTCATGATCGGCAACCGTTTTGGTCACGTCATTTTCAGCAACACGCAACTGCCTCTGCCTTACACGCTGCGCTTTGTCGTCCTTCCGTCGGTTCGGGAAAGCTTCTTACGTCTTTCCATTACATCATTACCGTCCAGGTAGTTTCTTACCATTTGCTTTCGGTCGGCAACGGGTCGGGAGCATATACAGTGGGTCATTATCCGCAATGCAGCTTCCCCCCTGTTTTCCCCACAGGCTCTCCCTGTATTTCCTTGGGGAACATCTTTGGATTAGCTCCCGTGCATCAAACGTGCATCAAGAGCACATTTTTTAGGGAGACTTTGGCTGTTCGTGGGATGGGAAGCACTACTGTGCCCATGTTTTCCACTGCTTGATCTTGACTGCATACCCCACGCACCTGTCACCCACCTGACTTTTGCTAGTAGTTGCTGGATTTTTTCTTATAGCAGGTGCTGCGTGCTGGTGATTGACATTACGGTCGCCATTGCTTGCCAGTAATTCAAAGTTGCTTGAAATGGTCAGCATCACGGCCAAGTCTACGTTCAGATCCTGCTTGGAATTTGTGGCGGGCGTTTTCTGTATTGGATGAACGCCAGTTTTTGTGACAGTGTGATTGTGTATAGGAACAAGTTTGAAGCAACAGCACACGTAGCATATTCATACTCATATACATGCGCTTAATGTGAACGATGTAGCCTAGGGCGAAGAGCGTTGGTTTACACGACGACGTATTCAAAGTATAACTTCTGTAAACAAGTATCCATCTGCGTGTTTTAATTCATTTTGGCAGCCATGCATGTGCACAAGAGTACCAATTAATTATTCCTACACTAGGGGTCGATGTATTTAGCATTCACTTTGGCATTTACTGCGGCAATGCCATTACTCCGTGGCTCCCCAATGGGACATGTACTGTGTCTTGTTGTGTTGACAGCGTGTAATAAGTGTTGCAACGAACTAGGCAAGGGCTAATGGACTAAACTGTGAGGGGCAGCACATTGATTGCCGCATTGAAGCCAAGAATCATTTAGCACTCGCAGTTAGGTATCGCCATGATGCAGAGAAATTGTTGTGGCCTGACCACTTGAGGCAGTGAGACAAGGTTGGATGCCCTCCCAATCAGTGTATAGGGGTTGAAGGTTGTTTTATTGCCACCCATGTGACGCAATATACGTGTGCTTGATGAGTGGATGGATGGATGGATGGATGGATGGATGGATGGATGGATGGATGGATGGATGGATGGATGGATGGATGGATGGATGGATGGATGGATGGATGGATGGATGGATGGATGGATGGATGGATGGATGGATGGATGGATGGATGGATGGATGGATGGATGGATGGATGGATGGATGGATGGATGGATGGATGGATGGATGGATGGATGGATGGATGGATGGATGGATGGATGGATGGATGGATGGATGATGGATGGATGGATGCATGGATGCATGGATGCATGGATGCATGGATGCATGGATGCATGGATGCATGGATGCATGGATGCATGGATGCATGGATGCATGGATGCATGGATGCATGGATGCATGGATGCATGGATGCATGGATGCATGGATGCATGGATGCATGGATGCATGGATGCATGGATGCATGGATGCATGGATGCATGGATGCATGGATGCATGGATGCATGGATGCATGGATGCATGGATGCATGGATGCATGGATGCATGGATGGATGATGCATGGATGATGGATGGATGGATGGATGGATGCATGGATGCATGGATGCATGGATGCATGGATGCATGGATGCATGGATGCATGGATGCATGGATGCATGGATGCATGGATGCATGGATGCATGGATGCATGGATGCATGGATGCATGGATGCATGGATGCATGGATGCATGGATGCATGGATGCATGGATGCATGGATGCATGGATGCATGGATGCATGGATGCATGGATGCATGGATGCATGGATGCATGGATGCATGGATGCATGGATGCATGGATGCATGGATGCATGGATGCATGGATGCATGGATGCATGGATGCATGGATGCATGGATGCATGGATGCATGGATGCATGGATGCATGGATGCATGGATGCATGGATGCATGGATGCATGGATGCATGGATGCATGGATGCATGGATGCATGGATGCATGGATGCATGGATGCATGGATGCATGGATGCATGGATGCATGGATGCATGGATGCATGGATGCATGGATGCATGGATGCATGGATGCATGGATGCATGGATGCATGGATGCATGGATGCATGGATGCATGGATGCATGGATGCATGGATGCATGGATGCATGGATGCATGGGATGGATGCATGGATGCATGGATGCATGGATGCATGGATGCATGGATGCATGGATGCATGGATGCATGGATGCATGGATGCATGGATGCATGGATGCATGGATGCATGGATGCATGGATGCATGGATGCATGGATGCATGGATGCATGGATGCATGGATGCATGGATGCATGGATGCATGGATGCATGGATGCATGGATGCATGGATGCATGGATGCATGGATGCATGGATGCATGGATGCATGGATGCATGGATGCATGGATGCATGGATGCATGGATGCATGGATGCATGGATGCATGGATGCATGGATGCATGGATGCATGGATGCATGGATGCATGGATGCATGGATGCATGGATGCATGGATGCATGGATGCATGGATGCATGGATGCATGGATGCATGGATGCATGGATGCATGGATGCATGGATGCATGGATGCATGGATGCATGGATGCATGGATGCATGGATGCATGGATGCATGGATGCATGGATGCATGGATGCATGGATGCATGGATGCATGGATGCATGGATGCATGGATGCATGGATGCATGGATGCATGGATGCATGGATGCATGGATGCATGGATGCATGGATGCATGGATGCATGGATGCATGGATGCATGGATGCATGGATGCATGGATGCATGGATGCATGGATGCATGGATGGATGATTGGCTAACAAAGTAATTGCTTGCGTGTCGTGCGCATGGGCATGTTAGTCCTCCCGATTTCTGGCCTGCGCTGGTTGTCTCCTTGATGTTAGTCCTCCTTGCCTCCCTATGAAACTAAGGGTTGAGAAAGCAGGCTTGGGCTCAGCGGCTACCATATTGTAGTGGCATGCACACACGGGCTGTTGGGAGCCACGGGGAAGAGAATATGAGAAATCGGGTTAGCCAGCGCTTCGATTGCCAATTTGTAGCCATCCACTAAGCTGCCGTTTAGAATGGTAGGTACTTTTACACACTTTATACAGACGTCCACTTAAGCTTAATTTGGACTCATTGAGCTCTGAGACATCATGGTGGTGCCGGTGCCATTGGTGCACCTAGAGCAGGTGTAGTTTACACCCTACCCTTGCAGGAAGTAGCCCAGAATGTATAAAGGCCATATCAAGGAGACAACCATATGCCCCTTCTCAGGCTACGAGCCACATGTACTCCCAATGTAGTCGTGTTCCTACTTAATTACTTAATTAATTAATGCCCCTTGTCAGGGATATGTGCTACATGTGCTCCCAATGGAGATGTGTTCTAATTTAATTTAATCCCTGAGAAGGGGCATATGGTTTTTAATACATTCTAGGCGACAACCTGCAGGAAGATTGTCAAGGCTACACGCCCGACCCTGTGGGCAAGCCACCTCCCCCCAAGAGGAGGAGGCGTTTTGATGAGTAGTGTGTTAGGATTTTTTCTAGACTAGATAGATTAGTCTTAGATTAGTTCGTTTGATGAGTAGCGTAGATAAGGGTTTTCTAGACTAGATATAGCTTAGAGTTAGGTTAGTTCGATTACGCGGCTTCCTCCACTCCACCCATCCAACCTGGAATATTAAAATTAAATTATAACATGCCTCCGTTGTTGGGAGATCATGTAGCACATATTCCTTGATGGATGGTGGAGTGGGAAGTGCCGCGTAATCTAACTAACCTAACTCTAGTCTATCTAGTCTAGAAAAATCCTAAATACCCTACTTATCAAAACGCCTCCTCTTGGGGGAGGTGGCTTGCCCACAGGGTCGGGCGTGTGAGCCTTGACAATCTTCTGCCACCGCGTCTTGTTCTGCATGGCAGTCCAAAAAAGGGAGAGAGTGGACCTCGAATATGTGCTGCATGATCTCCCAACGGAGGCATGTTATAATTTAATTTAATTTGTTTTTGTGCACACTAAAATCTGTGGCCAACTCAATTTGATCAATGCAAGCTATGGTGAGTAAATTTAATGAAGTAATTAATTATGGCCAGTGCCTTTATCGGCAAGTCAATTTGTAATTGGATCATTTACATGCAGTTTCGGTGAGAAGACGCAAAAAGGGTGGCATCAACCGTGGGTGCATGAAAACCAGTGTGCAAAGAATAAGAGCACAACATTATGACTGATTACATCCCCCCACCTGCAAGTGGTAGCTAAGGATGTGTTAGAGCCCATATGCCCTCTCAAGGCTATGTGTTACTTAAGCTCCCAACGGAGATATGTTGTTAATTAATTGATTAATAAATTCAGACTTATGGCAGATGGTAAATGATTAATCATTGTTTGGACACATGCTCACGTGACACAATTGCGTGTAAATTCATGATTCAATTATTTAATGCTCCCATAAATACATACATTAATTAATTAATGAATAGACATAAATCCATTAACCATTGCATGAAAAAGTCTT
>RPFO01001929.1:10000-11725 GCA_009746045.1 Mesostigma viride
CCATCCATCCATCCATCCATCCATCCATCCATCCATCCATCCATCCATCCATCCATCCATCCATCCATCCATCCATCCATCCATCCATCCATCCATCCATCCATCCATCCATCCATCCATCCATCCATCCATCCATCCATCCATCCATCCATCCATCCATCCATCCATCCATCCATCCATCCATCCATCCATCCATCCATCCATCCATCCATCCATCCATCCATCCATCCACTCATCAAGCGCATGTATATTGCGTCACATGGGTGGCAATAAAACAACCTTCAACCCCTAGAAACTGATTGGGAGGGCATCCAACCTTGTCTCACTGCCTGAAGTGGTCAGGCCACAACAAGTTCTCTGAATCATGGCGACACCTAACTGCGAGTGCTAAATGATTCTTGGTTTCAATGTGCTGCCCCTCACAGTTTGGACCCTAAACCCTTGCCTAGTACGTTGCAACACTTATTACACGCTGTCAACACAACAAGACACAGAACATGTCCCATTGGGGAGCCACGGAGTAATGGCATTGCCGCAGTAAATGCCAAAGTGAATGCTAAATACATCGACCCCTAGTGTAGGAATAATTAATTGGTACTCTTGTGCACATGCATGGCTGCCAAAATGAATTAACACACGCAGATGGATACTTGTTTACAGAAGTTATACTTTGAATACGTCGTCGTGTAAACCAACGCCCTTCGCCCTAGGCTACACCGTTCACATTAAGCGCATGTATATGAGTATGAATATGCATCGTGTGCTGTTGCTTCAAGCTTGTTCCTATACACAATCACACCGTAACAGAAACTGGCGTTCATCCAATACAGAAAACGCCCGCCACAAATTCCAAGCAGGATCTGAGCGTAGACTTGGCCGTGATGCTGACCATATCAAGCAACTATCAATTACTGGCAAGCAATGGCGACCGTAATGACAATCACCAGCACGCAGCACCTGCTAGAAGAAAAAAATCCAGCAACTACTAGCAAAAGTCAGGTGGGTGACAGGTGCCAGGGGTATGCAGCCAAGATCAAACAGTGGAAAACATGGGCACAGTAGGGCTTCCCATCCCACGAACAGCCAAAGTCTCCCTTAAAATGTGTTCTTGATGCACGTTTGATGCACGGGAGCTAATCCAAAGATGTTCCCCAAGGAAATACAGGGAGAGCCTGTGGGGAAAACAGGGGGGAAGCTGCATTGCGGGTAATGACCCACTGTATATGCTCCCGACCCGTTGCCGACGGAAAGCAAATGGTAAGAAACTACCTGGACGGTAATGATGTAATTGAAAGACGTAAGAAGCTTTCCCGAACCGACGGAAGGACGACAAAGCGCAGCGTGTAAGGCAGAGGCAGTTGCGTGTTGCTGAAAATGACGCGACCAAAACGGTTGCCGATCATGAAAAAACGGACCTCCATCCCGTTGCTGACGGAAACACAGGGTAGAGACGCGGCCTGGCTTGGAAGCAGGACAGTCGATGGAAAAACGCTAGACGAACTTCCCAACCGAAGTACTTACAAAAAAATGCAGCGGTAGAGACTGCAGTCTGCCTGCAGTGCAGGAACGCCAACCAGAAGCGAAGGGTTCCTGCGAAATAGAAGGAGACAGGCCGGAATACAGAGGGTAACGTTGATGACGTTACGACTCGAAGTGGGTAAATGGAAGTGGCCGACTGAAAAGTCGCTGGCATTTCTGCCCTGGATGGAAAACGTTGGGTAAGCA
>RPFO01000334.1:0-11725 GCA_009746045.1 Mesostigma viride
TACATAAGAACTGGCTCCAAGTGCGGCAATGGTTCCTCAAATCAAGCAATTATTTGAGCAGCAAATCAGAAGTTGCAGCTCGCCCACATTTGACGCTACCCGAGCCGAGATGTAAAACCTGGACGGCAAGTGTATGTGGTGTTGAATGGGGCAATCCATGTGTGGTAAGCATGGGGAACAATCACACATTAATCCCTTGTTCCTTCTCACATAGTTAGCGTAACAGTTTATGACGAAACAACAAGAAATAAAGCGGAAATAAAGATTCAAGGGTTTATTAAAAATATAAACCCTGGATTTTAACATACTAAAAAAAACCAGCCCTTGTGGTGATCACACTGTCCTTGGGCTGTAAGTGTCTTGCTATGTGTGTGTGTGTGTTATCCGTGGGGCGAGGGCGGGGGGCGCATGCAGAGTGAACGTACGGGCTCAAGGCATTTGTGGTGGATAGTTGTGTGATTCCATTACGATCATTCCGATATAGTAACATGCATGCTGTACCCAGTGATAGTAATATGCATGCTATACCCAGTAGATAGTAACATGTATGCTGTACCCAGTGATAGTAACATGCATGCTGTACCCAGTGATAGTAACATGCATGCTGTACCCAGTAGATAGTAACATGCATGCTGTACCCAGTAGATAGTAACATGCATGCTGTACCCAGTAGATAGTAACATGCATGCTGTACCCAGTGATAGTAACATGCATGCTGTACCCAGTGATAGTAACATGCGTGCTGTACCCAGTAGATAGTAACATGCATGCTATACCCAGTAGATAGTAACATGCATGCTGTACCCAGTAGATGAGTAACATGCATGCTATACCCAGTAGATAGTAACATGCATGCTGTACCCAGTGATAGTAACATGCGTGCTATACCCAGTAGATAGTAACATGCATGCTATACCCAGTAGATAGTAACATGCATGCTGTACCCAGTAGATGAGTAACATGCATGCTATACCAGTAGATAGTAACATGCATGCTGTACCCAGTAGATAGTAACATGCATGCTATACCCAGTAGATAGTAACATGCATGCTGTACCCAGCGATAGTAACATGCGTGCTGTACCCAGTAGATAGTAACATGCATGCTATACCCAGTAGATAGTAACATGCATGCTGTACCCAGTAGATGAGTAACATGCATGCTATACCCAGTAGATAGTAACATGCATGCTGTACCCAGTGATAGTAACATGCATGCTGTACCTAGTAATAGTAACATGCATGCTATCCATGCTACTCTGTCAAGTGCTGCATCATCAACTACGAGATTTTCAGCTGAACAGGAGACCGGAGCGGAGATCGCACGGTATCATGGGTTGCGCATTGTATCTAATCACGGCTGCCAAACATGCGTGTTGCACAGGCTGACAGCGAGCACAGGAGCTGGGGTTTGAAGTTCCCCAAGTTACCATTGTGTGACCGGTACACCCATCCCTGTCGTGTCACTATACATACACGTGCAGGTTGGGCCCCAGGATTGATTTACCCCGTACAGCACACTACAGGTGGGCAGCGAGAACACGAGCGGGGGGAGTTTGTTATATTTACTTGTGATTGCGTGCACGTTGCACCTGTTATTTGATACACCAACGCCACCACACAGGTGGATAGCGAGACGGGGAGCTGGATCGAGATCTTTGCGACGGGCCGGCGCGGAGCTTCGGACCAGAGTCGGCCGGACTTGCACATGCGCCGCAGGGGGCGCCGCAGCTTTGACAGCATCGGGGTGGATGACCTGCCGGGAGGTCTTGGGAACGGGCGGCTCGGGAGCATGTATGAGGCGCACGATGGGAGCGCCGTCGCTCATGCGCCGTCGCACGACATCGTCATGGATGTCAAGCTGAATGGCGCGAGTGGCATGCTTGCGTCCCCGCAGTCGCATCCGTCGGCGCGGCTGCAAGCGGCGCTCTTGCCCACCCCACCGCGGCCCGCCAGGAGCTGCAACAAGCAGGTAGGCATCGTCAAGCTGGTGCGCCTGCTGGACCACCAGGCGGCGCACGCCGAGGAGGAGGCCTTTGAGCGGCTGCGCGTGACCGTGCGCCTCTCCGTCCACAGCGAACGAGGGAGCCGGAAAAACAACATGCCGCAAGAGAAGCAGGCGCTCACGATGAGGTGGACCTCCCATCCAAGCTTGTCACGTGTGCCGCCAATGGACCCCGGGGTCCCTGGCGTGCATGGACGTCCAAGGGGCCAGGGCCGGTGGGGTCCTCGCCCAGGGCCCCACGAATGCGGTGGTTGACCCGGCATTACTGGCATCCGTGAACCAGCGCCAGGTGTCCGTGCTCTCCGCGCTGGGCACCTGGGAGTTTGACACGTTGGCGCTCGCAGAGGCCTCGCCACGGGACGTGGTGCAGCTTGTGGGCTTTACGCTCTTCGTCAAGGGGGGGCTGGTGTCTGAGTTCTCCATTAATGAGCTCAAGCTGGCCAACTTCCTGGAACAGATCGCCAGGTGGGCTGGAAAATCTTCCCTTGCCCACCTTTCTAGATAGGGTCGGGGGGTAGGGTTGTGAGGGGCTTCAATGCCAGTCTTCCTTCTGGTACTGGTCAGCTCCATCCTCCCTCGCCTTCCCCCCCTTCCCCCCTTCCTCTCGCACAGCCAATTTCCCTTCCCAAACTAATTCTTGTTTGCATCCCAAAGTAATTCTTGTTTGCATCCCAAACTCATCACCATTTTTGTTCTTACTCTCAACCCGTTTCCATTTCCATTCCACCTCTCACATCCAACTATCTACGTTTTATCATCAAAGAAATTTTCCATTTTCCCTTTACCCTGCACCCTGCACCCTGCACCCTGCACTCTGCACCCTGCACCCTGCCCCGTTCCCTAGCCCCAAGTCCCATTTCCCATTTCCCATTCCCCGTTTCCCATGTCCCACGTCCCACGTCCCATGTACCATGTCCCATTTTGAACTAGATATCCGTAGCTGATTTTATTTTCACTCACCCCTCCACCTCATTTCTCTGCCACATCCCGGGCTGACCCGTTTATACCGTCCATCTGGTTATATTATCGACCCGTTTGGTGTAATAAACAGAGCGCCTTGTTGGCTGTTCATTTCCGACCTTTCTCGTGTTTCCGCACTTACGGACGGGAAGGTGCAGAGCACTTTGCCGGGCTTTGCAGTTCTGGACCAGCGCTGCCCCGTGTTTGAGCAGTAAGCAAGTCCTTGAAACCGCATGGCATGCTTGTGACATGTTGGCTTAAAAATCGTAGTTATTTGCGCAGTCATTTCCAGGAAGATCCCCCTGTTTGAATGGGGCTGTGTTTCTTACTATCATTCCACTCAACACAAAGGTTAGCTTTCTTGCTCAATATGAATTTGTCTTTCTTCTCTTTCCATCAAGTTGATGGGTGCCTTGGTTTATTTGCCACCATGGTGACCTGTGCGGGCACACGGTGGCCTTCCTTTCATGCCTGAGGATCGATTCCTTGCAAAAAAATAGCTGGGCATAACCTTGGTGGTTCCATGCGATCGGCTCGTCCTGTATTGCTGGGCGATGTGTGTGTGTGTGTGTGTGGGTGGGGTATGCGTGCACAACTGCCTGCCTGCTTCCCTGCAGGGGCATGCAGCCGCACCCGTACCACAACGCGGTCCACATCAGCGACGTCTCCGCCAGCCTGTTCCACCTGCTCATGGAGAGCGGCGTGGGCGACCATCTGCGGCGCATTGACTGGCTGGCGGCTGTTTGTGCGGCTCTCGTCCACGACTACAAGCACCCAGGTATGCGTACATATGAATTTTGTTATTTGTACCGTAGTTTCATCTTCGTTGCCTATGGTTTACAATACTAGTGAAATTGTATTTTTGTCCTTTTTTGCCTGGCAGTGTTATATTATACGCAAACCGCGGTTGTACGGACGGGGTCTGTTGTTAAAATTGAGTTCGAATTTTATTAAAATGATAATTTACGGTAATCAGGTTACAAACTCAGAGCCAAGCCCCCAGCTTGTTTTTCCAGCGCAACCATAGCCATTGCAGCAACAACCGTTGGACCGCCGCAACACAATGCTGGCTTTTGGATCATCATGGTCTGTCAGGTGGCTAGGCTAGCCTGCGGCGCTAGGCACCGGCGCAAGCCTGGGAACGCATCTCCGCTACACATCTCCGTTACAACTCACCAGCCCAGTACCGACCAATCGACGCACACCAGTATCCCGCCACTTGTCACGCCAGCCGGCAGTACCCAGAATCCTAGTCCGCACCTCAGTACCGGACCAGTGCTGCACAGCCAAAGTCTAGGGCGTAACTCACGAGGCATAACGCACACAGCGTAACTTAAATCATCGTAGGTCACACAAGCCAAAATTCAGCCGAACCTCAAAGCGGCTCAAAGTCCCAATGCGCCGAATTAACCCGAACGCCTCGAACCACAAAATGGCTAAGTACCGGCACACAATCATTAATTATTCTCATGTGACTGCGAGCTGAAACCTATAATATAACACCAGCCGCTTTTTCCCGAGCAGTCACACATCCCACCAATCATCACCTCACTCAGCTCGAGAGTAACCAACAGACACCTCACCAGGAAGCACTAACACAGGACGCTATGTACTAGGGGAGTCCGCACCCCTCACTTGGCGCCCATTCACGCCCTGGCAGTACAACCAGCATCTGTCAGTAAGTCAAGTAAGCAAGCGAGAATACAAGACTGATCAAAAGACCACCCTCGGCTCCAGCCACACCTTGAACCCATGGACTTTCACACATCACCAACCACAGTCCCCGCATCCGATCAAGTCCTCAACCCAGGACCATCCCATCGGGTCCCCACCAAGACAGAGTAATCCAACCATACTGGGTCATCCTGAGATGGTCTCGATCCAGGGGTCATTCCCAGCCCACACATAATGCGTCCCAACGCCTGCCAGCCTGAAAATTTTCGTGCCACATGGTCCATTGCCCAGATCTATATCAAACCATCCAGCAGTCCTTGTCCATTGCCCAGATCTATATCAAGCCATCCAGCAGTCCTTGTCCATTGCCCAGATCTATATCAAACCATCCAGCAGTCCTTGTCCATTGCCCAGATCTATATCAAACCATCCAGCAGTCCTTGTCCATTGCCCAGATCTATATCAAACCATCCAGCAGTCCTTGTCCATTGCCCAGATCTATATCAAGCCATCCAGCAGTCCTTGTCCATTGCCCAGATCTATATCAAACCATCCAGCAGTCCTTGTCCATTGCCCAGATCTATATCAAACCATCCAGCAGTCCTTGTCCATTGCCCAGATCTATATCAAACCATCCAGCAGTCCTTGTCCATTGCCCAGATCTATATCAAACCATCCAGCAGTCCTTGTCCATTGCCCAGATCTATATCAAACCATCCAGCAGTCCTTGTCCATTGCCCAGATCTATATCAAACCATCCAGCAGTCCTTGTCCATTGCCCAGATCTATATCAAACCATCCAGCAGTCCTTGTCCATTGCCCAGATCTATATCAAACCATCCAGCAGTCCTTGTCCATTGCCCAGATCTATATCAAACCATCCAGCAGTCCTTGTCCATTGCCCAGATCTATATCAAACCATCCAGCAGTCCTTGTCCATTGCCCAGATCTATATATCAAACCATCCAGCAGTCCTTGTCCATTGCCCAGATCTATATCAAACCATCCAGCAGTCCTTGTCCATTGCCCAGATCTATATCAAACCATCCAGCAGTCCTTGCAGATCCCCGAGAGAGCCCCCCATGACCATCCGCAGGAGGCGATACTGGTCTCGCGCCCCAGCGAACAGCTTGGTCAGCGCATCAGCCGGGTTGAGCTTCCCAGGTAGATGAAGCACGCTCACTGCGTATGACAGCTCCTTGAGTAGTAGGAAATCCAGGTCGCGCGTCCTGGACAGGCTGTTGAGAATGAAACTCACAAGCGGCTGACTGTCGGTATGCACAGTCGTGGTCAGTACCAAACGAGCATCCAGCCACTTGCCCATCCAGCGCAGAAATTGCTCTAGATACAGGGACGCCTTGATGCACTCACACACCCCGCGACACTCATTGGTATCCGATCCAACTGCCACCCTGCGGCACAACCTAGAGTACCACCCACAGAGCGAACCATTGCCCTTGGGGTTGGAGAGCACAAACAAGCCGCCCATGCGAGCTCTCGTCTTGGTGAGCTCCCTGCCCTCGCCAGACGTGTCAGCAAAGCAATGCAACACAATCGGCTGAGAAAGAGACAAACCAGAAAGTACTACACCCTGGCTCTCAGCAACATACTGCTTGATCACAGACGGAGAAACGAGAGCCAACACCTCATCCACAGTCCTGCTTAACACCAGCAGGTCAGGCCCACACACCGCTGCCATCCAGCCGAGCTTGCCACGCAATCTGCTCCACAAACCCTTGGCGCACAACTCCTCCACATCGCGCATGAGCTCCTCCCTGTACTTGTCAGGAATACCCAAGTGCATCCGGTGCTTACCCGACACCACCCGCAGGGTTTGCACCACCCCGCAAAACACCCGTGGCGTCTGCGGCCCCAATTGCTGCAACTCACCCACTGGGAACCGCCGCCCAATGTCAGCATAGAATGCATGCAAGGCTGACCGCGAAGCAATGACACGCAAGTCATCCCCATGCAGTTGTACAAACATAGGACCAGACGGCATCCGCGCCACGAACAACGATGGGTCGTAGGGAGATACCTCAAACTCTGCGATCTCACCCAACGCACGCATGAGGGTTATCCTCCAAACAATCGACGCGCTCTGCAGACCCTCTATAGCCTTGCACAGACCCATGAACTCAGACGTGACCACCTCCTTCCAGAACGGCGGCGTCTGCACCACTAGAGGCGGAGTACCCTCCCACACCTCTTGCGCCACTTCCTCGCTAGAGTTAGGGAATGCGCGCTTGACATCAATGGACGCACACGCGTAGTCCTTGCCTTCGTCCAGAAAGCTAAGAAAAATCATGCTAACCATCCTGAACGTGTCCCATGCCATCCCTGGGGTAGAGCTCCTCCTTGGCCAGCGGGCTAGTACCTGCAAACTCTTGTGATACCGGCCTCACGTAGCAGATCTCCACACCTGCCTTCACCTTGTGGGACAGCACCATCTTCAGCGGAAGCACCCTAGCCCCCTTCGGCACCGTGTCAAGCGGTTCATACACCCCGTAGCCCTGCCACTCCTCAAGTGCCTTACGGAATGCACACCACCAGCTCGAGAACCCACTAGGCGTTGACATCTGCAGTACAAGCTCAGGGAATGTGATCGGGGAATGTGCGGCTATGTCCCTCTCAGTGATTCCTAGGCTGTTGGGATGCAGTAATGCAGGCATAACCAGGTCAGCAGCTGGCGGGAGATCAGCGCCCCACGCTACACCCTCCGTACCCGACAGTGCTGCTAGCCTAGCCACTGTGCTGCAAATGCGACTGAGAGGCTCGACTGACTTGTAAGACTGTAGCTCTATCGACCCGTGACCTACTCGGGTTAGCAATGAGCTCTGAATCCGCACATCAGGATGGTCCAGGAAAGGAAGTCCCAAAATGGCGGGTCCATCATACCCCTCGAGCACGCAAAACGGCGTCTCCTCCCCAAGATCGTCAGCATTACCTCACCCCGCACCGGCATCCTCACTAACCCGGAGAAGTCCTCCACATACCTCCACCTGGACGCAGTGCACGGCAGATGCCTGGCTACTCCCTCACCCAGCAAGCACACCACCGCGTCAGTGTCCACTTCCAATCGACAACTACCCAGCCCGTCCGAATACCAGTTGGCAAGCTTAGAGACCGCAGCCACCAGCTCACCTGGCTCACCTCTCTCCTCGACAGCCTCGCTGTCGTCCATGGGGCTGTCGCCCTCACTCGGCAATATAGGCCCCGCGTCGGCCAACCCGCCAACGCCACCAGCCTGCTGCCCCGCACCTGCGGTCAATGCCCCAGCATCGCCGGCCCGTGCAACCCCACCTTCGGCTGGCTCACCCGCCTCACCGGACCGTGGTACCATCCCACCTTCGGCCACCCGCTCCTTGCCGGCCCGCGAGATGTTGCCCCCCAACTGCCGCTGCTCGCCCACCGTGGCAGCGCGTCGAGCTTCCTGCAGGCGCTCCACTAGGCGGGCTAGTACCGCGGCGCGCTGCTTCTCCTGGTCGTCAACGGCTGGGGCAACCCCCGAACCGCCCGACCCCACGCTAGCGGGACCGCCCTTGGAAGGTGGCAACCCAGCTTCCGGCGAAAGGGAGCGAGTAGGTTGATCAGGCCCACCCCCCTCCCTCACCCCCCCTGCAGCCCCGGGATCCCCCGCCTCACCCCCAGCCTGCACACTGGGGTCCCTAACACCTTCCTCAGCGGGTGGGTCTGGCGGCCCCAGCCCGTCATAGTAGGGGCGCAGGTGTTTCCACGCTAGCAGCTTGTCGTAGCAACTGTCCTCTAGCGCTACCGAAGCAAGCATGTGATCAGGATCGATCTCCTTGACCACACCGGGACCTCTCCATAGGCCCCGTTTTCCATGACTGCCCTCCGCGTAGGCCCAGACCCTGGCGTTCACGCACGGCACATAAACCTGTCCACGTCGCAGGTCCATCTTTACCATGCGCACGTAACGATCGCTCAAATAATCCCTGTACTCTTCCACAGCCTCAGGTGACAACAAGCCCATCTCCACTCCCTTAGGCGTGACTGCCACCTGCCCACCCAACACCTTGACCATTACACGGTTGTTGAGACATTGCTCTATCTCATTGCAGATCACCAGCCTCTCACGATACGAGCCTGTTCTCATCTTCTCCATGCATGCCATCACCTGCTTCGATGTCTGTATGTGGCGCTCGACAAGACCCTGGTGCTCGTGGTCAGCTACCCCAGCAAGTTCTATCTTCCCCACACCCGGCTCACCCACACAGCACTCAAACTGCTGATCGCACTCCAACACAGATGCCACACCAAACTTGGACCTGATGAGACGCAATGCATCACACAAGTGCTCCTTCAGCTTGCGCTCAAGTGGCACCATGACCTTGTACCTGGAGAACCTGCCCACTGCAAGCACGTAGTCTCTGTCGTCATACATGAATACATCACACTGCACCACACCTCGCTCAAACTCTGGCCTACGTGCATGGAACTTGTGCGGTTTAGGTGCCCGCTCCTGACATTTGCGACACCTTAACCACACCTGCTTGCACATATCCACTAAGTCTGTGAACCCTAGCATGGCTGCCCACTCCTCACCCGCATGCCCATGCCCTAGTGCTTTGTGTAACCGTGTGGCCATGTTAAGTACACTGAGCGACCCGGCTGCCTCACCGCACGCCGCACCATTCACATGTGCTGAACTAGGGTCTGGTGAGGTACCACCTACCGGCGGCCCGCCCGCTGCGGTGTGCCCCCCTGCAGCGCCTCCAACCCACTCATTCCCCATCCCCTGAGACACTGCCCTTCCCCCTTCTGCAGCTGTCCCATGCTCCAGGTGGCCCCCCTTCTCCCTAGTGCCTGCTAGCACCGCCACCTGAGCACCCAGGTAGGGTGAGTACACCTGGGGGGTCGAGCTGGCCTCCCCTGCACCAGCCCGCATGCCAACCTCACCTAGTCACCTACGGCCACCGCCCTGGGCCGCTGGGCACAGGTGAGTGTCCCTCGCAAAGTGCCCTGGCTGCCCACACCTGTGACACACCGCTGGTGCTTGCGAGTTGGCGTTGCTGCGTGCCTGGAGAGTGTCCTTGTGCCTGTGATAGCAATTGGCTGCCATGTGTCCCGACTTCCCACACACAAAGCATGCCCCATGCACCGCCGGCTGTGCACGCTGCTGCTGCTGTTGCTGCTGCTGCTGCTGCTGCTGCGGGTATGGCTGCTGCCTACCTTGCTGCCATCGCTTCCCAGGCATGCGCTGCGCGCGGCTGAAGCTGCCCTTGCTGCCCCTACGCATCGGGCCCCCATTGCCACGAGGCCCGCTGGGCCCCGCGCCGCTAGAGCCACCACCGCCCGCACTGGCGGCCACCTTGCCCCCATCCGGCGCTTTAGCCGCACCACCTTGGACACCACCAGAAGAAGGGATGGAATTCTCAGCGACAAGCGGTAATGCAGGGGAAATCAGACCCAGCTCATTGAGCTTACCTTGGGCCCGCAATTGGGCCACCATGCCCTCTCCTCGCCCTCGACAAAGCCCGTGATAACCTAAATCGCCTTATTGAGATCATCCTCGGCTTTCTCACGCTTGAGAGCTGCCATGGCATTCTGGAAATTAAGGTCCTTGACATTGCGGACATAACGGTCCACCACCGCCAGTTCCACCACCGGAATGCCATCCTTTACTCTCTCGTTTCTCGCATTTCTCAAAGCGAGAAGGTCGAGTGTGTAGGGACGCTTCGGCACCCAATTATAAATGCCAACATGACGAGACTTGGCAGATGCTTTCGATTCAAGAAGTGCTGCACGCAACCTACCTCCAATTGCAGCGCCCTCGATTTTCTCGTCGCGGCAGGAACGCAGGCAGTTCACTACAATGGCATTGTCGGCTCTAAACATTCCGGCATCCCGGAATAGCCCATACAGATCCTCGGTTTTATCTGCATGATCCGCCACAAACGCCCAAACCTGTCACAGAAATCCTCTACCAATGTCACTGCCGCATCAAGAGGAATTGTCCCGACTCGTGTTTTGCACAGCTCTATCAAATTCTTCTGATTTCTTAAATCCTTCCACCCAGTACGCTTTCTCGAATCCGTCTCTTCTTGTTCTTGATCCGACATTGCTACGTTTTTCCTTATTAATAAACCCCGACCTAGTACATGTTAAAATTGAGTTCGAATTTTATTAAAATGATAATTTACGGTAATCAGGTTACAAACTCAGAGCCAAGCCCCCAGCTTAATTTACCAGCGCAACCATAGCCATTGCCAGCATAGCAGCAACAACCGATGGACCGCCGCAACACAATGCTGGCTTTTGGATCATCATCGTCTGTCAGGCGGCTAGGCTAGCCTGCGGCGCTTGGCACCGGCGCAAGCCTGGGAACGCATCTCCGTTACACATCTCCGTTACAACTCACCAGCCCAGTACCGACCAATCGACGCACACCAGTATCCCGCCACTTGTCACGCCAGCCGGCAGTACCCAGAATCCTAGTCCGCACCTCAGTACCGGACCAGTGCTGCACAGCCAAAGTCTAGGGCGTAACTCACGAGGCATAACGCACACAGCGTAACTTAAATCATCGTAGGTCACACAAGCCAAAATTCAGCCGAACCTCAAAGCGGCTCAAAGTCCCAATGCGCCGCATTAACCCGAACGCCTCGAACCACAGAATGGCTAAGTACCGGCACACAATCATTAATTATTCTCATGTGACTGCGAGCTGAAACCTAAAATATAACATGTGTATCATGGGCGGTGCGGTAAAACGCGCGGATCGTTCGCCATTATACGCTCACAGCCAAATTCACAGTTTTAAAGCTGTTTCAACGTGTTCACGCCATATCACATGTATTCAAGTCTGAGTTTCACGTTATTCAGGGTTGAGCCACTGCCCAACTCAGGATACAAGGCACATGATGCACCAACTAGTACCGATCCTAGTATATATGAGTACGGAGACTTACACCATAGGCTCGTGTAACAAAAAGGAACATGCATGACGAAGAGCTGTGTAGCATGACATCAGGTCAGCCATGCAATATGGCTTTATATAGCATGCCCACTTCTGAATGGGTTGTGGGTTAACCCTGGGTATGTCCCTAAAACCCCTCAGGCTCCG
>RPFO01000722.1:0-11617 GCA_009746045.1 Mesostigma viride
GGTCCTTATCCTTTTGTAGAATGTAGTGGACCGGCGTGCATCTGTGCACCTGCTTGTGTTTCTGTGTCTCGGCAGGCGAGGGCCAGATCGGCCCGAGTCTGTTGGACCGTTGGTGACCATTTATGCACGTTCCACTCCGTGCGTGGTCACTCGGCGTGTGTTAAATGAATTAACACATATAGGCTTGGGTCACGGCAGTTTAGTTGTGTTTCCTTCCTCTTTTCCTGGAGTAAACGGGTTTGATTAAATGGCCTATGGCATATTACAGTAGTACATATGTAAATGCATTGAGATCTGGTTCGTCTCGGTCGTCTTTCGCTAGGGTGTAAATAGAAGCGGCCTCACTAGTTTAGGCAGTATCAGGACAGGTAGAGGTAGAGGTGGCGGCCGAGGCTTGCGGCGTAACAATGGACTCGGAGGTAGTTTAGATAGAGAGCGAGACGACGATCCTTTGCAACATACGTCATTGAATCAACCCTTCCGCGGCTGGGAAAATGAAGACGACACCTACTTGACAGGTAATGGGCGGGTCGCCTGCGAGCTGGGGGGTAGTGCTGCCTGATTCAGGACACGCCCTGCCTAGAAGATAGACCTGCTCGAAGCGGAAAATCCTTTTCTAGATAGTTCCTTTTCCTCGTCTTGTTTTCCTTAGAAAAGTGGTTCACTGTCGTAGATAGGTGATGTTTTCGGTTCGGTGTTAGTGAGACGATTAGCGTCTGGGTAGGTTCCACCTTTTCCTTCGTGCTGCTGTACATTAGACGGCCGCACTCGCAGAAAGTCACTGGGTCGCTGACTTTAGGACTACGAGCGCTGGACCATTGCCGCCCTCGTCATTTCGGTGATCCAGATAACCCAGCTAAGTCGACTCCTACCCCTTCCACTCCTATCGTGACTACTCAAGAACAACAAGGTGCGTTACCATGAGCCAACGGCGATCTTTTACTGCTCCTTCCCATTCTTCTAGCGATAATAGTCTAGCTAAATATTACGTAGTGATTACGCCTCAATGGTCCTCCATTTTCCTTTCTTGGTCCGACGCTAGGAAGATCGTTCAGAATCGTGTATACAACGTAATTAGGTACAAGAAATTTATGTCCTTCGAAGAAGCTCAGCAGTTCCTTATAGATCATAGCCAAACAGATTTAGGCCTTCATGTACGCCCTATTCCTCATGGTCGCCCTCCTGAAGCTCTAGTCTTTGCTACCCCTCCTTCTTCTCCCCCTAAACGGGCTGCATCTGCATCTGCTTCAGATACTCCTCTCACTTTGGAGTTTGGTTCCCTATCCATTACTGTTGTTAAAAAGGATTGATTTTAATTTTGTTCCTGCTTCAGACCTTCAAGGTTTTTCCTTTTTCCTTTGTTGCTTTCTTCTAGATTCCTATTCCTTTACGTAATTAAAGATGGATCCAGTGGGTGGAGATATGTCGCCTATACCTACCAATAATAATAATAATACTACTACTAATAACACTAACAATAACAATACTCGTGGTAACCGACGGGACTCCTTGGAAACGGTACACCATCTCACCCCTCAAGGTATTCTGCGTACCTCACCTCCTTCTCCTGTTGCTGGTGGTCGCCGTCGTCCCTCAATTACCCCACCTACCTATGAACAACGTATTTCCCAAGTCAGATTTAGTGATGAACCTTCTTTTGTTGTGAACCAGGCCCCTGCCCCTTCTGCAACCTTGGCTCACCCCTCCAGCAGGTCCTCACACACTAACAATGCTTCTAGGCCTCCTTCCCACCCTGTGCCTTCAATGCCTGCTATTAACACGGGTCGTACCTCGGCCCCTGTCGGCCCTTCTGGGCGCCCTAGTGCAGTTCCCTTTTACCCACCTGCTTCCTGGTCCTACCCTGAGACGGCCTATGAGGCTGCCCAGGTCCCTACCCGTGTGGCTGATTTAGAAGTTAATAATGATTTCAGTACCATGCCCCTAGATGATAGGAATTATGATCATTTTGCCTATTCCTCTCTTCGTGAGCAATATACTGTTCCCTTCTCCTATGGGCACCATCCTGAAACGGTGGCTCCCTCTAGACCCCTACCCAAGACTTTTCCTATCCCTTCCTTCTATCCCGCTTATGTAGCAGTGGAAGATAGTGGCCCTATGGGAAAAACTGATTCTTCTAATCCCCCTAAGCCTCCTGCTCTTCCCCTCTTTGCCAACCTTCCTAAGCTGGATGTCAAGTCTTCCCCTCAACAGTTTTTCACTTTCATTATGTTGCTCACCCAGAACACAGAGTCCTGGCAGAACCACAATAGGTGGCGCCTCTCTGATGCTGTACTAGTTCCTCATTATCTTACTACCTGCATTACTCCTGAACTTGCTAACCTCATCCAGTGTGAGTCTCTTGCCTCTCATGCCTACCCAAACTCTGTAGCAGAATTGTTCAAGCGTTTAGAGAACCATTTAGTCCCTCCCGATGCAGATTGGCAGGATAGATTATCCTTTGGCACCTTGCAGCAGGGTACCAAGTCCTTCAAAGAATATATGAAAGAGTTTGATGCCCAGATGGTACGAATTAGGGATTTGTCGGGCGCAGAAGTACGTGCCCGCTTCCTTCAGGGCCTCAGTAGACCCTTATTGCGTGAAGTCAAGCGCCAGTTCTCTGCCTACCGTACCGTTTTACTGACCTGCCCCTCAAGCATGTGCGCCAGCATCTTTTACGAGTAGCAGATTTCTTCTCCACGCCTTCTCTTCCTACCCGTTCCCGTATTAATAATATTAGCCTTACCCCGAGGAGGAGAACTCCTATGTAGAAGAATTAGATATCTGTGTGACTGACCTTTCAGCTCTGGATGTCTCTCATATCACCTGCTATCATTGTAAGGAAGTAGGTCATCTTAAACGTGAGTGCCCCAAGTTCCTTTCGGGTGCTCCCCCTCATCCCGACGCTCGCCCTCCTCGTACCCCTCAGCGTGCTCCTATTCGTCCCACTTCAGGACGCATTCCTTCAGCTACCCCTAGTAGGCTGAATGCTGTGCAGACAGGATCCCCAGGGTTCCCCTATGATAATCAGGCTCCCGCACCCTCTTCAATCCCTCGTGACCCTCCAGCAGTGGCTTTTCCGCCAGGGTCTTCTTCGGGGTTAGTTCCTATGGATTTGGGGGGAGGGGGAACAGTAGGCCTGTCAGCCGGGGGTAACCTGGACAGGTCCTTAGATAGTACCCCAGATAATAATTTTTGTTTGCCTGTTTTTATAACCTCTGTAGGAGCTGAATCATCCCTACCACTACGTGTGCGTCCTCTTATGTTCTTGAATGGTGGCTTAACCGTCCCTCATACTGTTGTAGACCCCTTCCTGCATGCTGATGAACTCTTGAATGTCTCTGTGTTAGTGGATAGCGGTGCGGCTAGCTCCTTTGTGAGCGAGGCCCTAGTTAGGCGTTTAGGACTAGTCCCTACCCCTCACACAAAAACTGTCACTGTCCATTATGCTGACGGTCGCACCAGTCATTCCCCGGGTACGGTGTCCCTTCCCCTGGTCATACAAGGACGTACGGTCAACCTGACGGCCACTATAGGCCCTATCACTACAGCTGATGTATTACTAGGATTAGATTGGCACCAGGATAATAAAATCACTATTAATTATGATACTATGGTCATTTGGTTTCCAGATAGCTCTTACTGGGTACCAGAACGTCATTATAGATTAGAAAATTTATCCTTGGTAGATATTACTCCTCCTACACCTGTTGATCCTCCTGTGAGACCTATACCTGAAGTATTAATGTCCAATGACGAATTGCGATCTGAACTAAAGGAATATGGATACCTATTATGTATGTTCCTTCAGTTAGAAGTACAGAGATACCTATCACTAATAATAGTGTGGATATAGATGTAAATACAGTGGATACAATAGGAGTGGGATTTACTGAAAATGAAATAGTAGATACATGGCTGTGATAGATTCCTCAAAAGTATTTGAAGAAAAGACTCCTTCTTATCCTCCTCCTCGTTCTGTTTTACACCGTGTAGTTATCAAGGACGGTGCAGTTCCTACGCACTCTCCGATGTATAGAATGGGCCCTACAGAATTAAAGGAACTAAAACAGATTTTAGTATCACTATTAGAAGCAGGATTGATAGAGCCTAGTAACTCCCCCTATTCCGCTGGTGTCCTGTTAGTTCCTAAGCCAAATGGCAAGTTTCGCCTAGTTACTGATTATAGGAAGTTAAACGATATTACTGTGAAGTCTAAATACCCTCTACCTCGTATTGATGATATATTTAATAAGTTAAAGGTTCTACCTGTTTCACAGTACTAGATTGTGCGGATGGTTTTTGGCAACTACGTATAGCTCCTGAGGATTGCCACAAAACCGCCTTTGCTACCCCTTTTGGGCACTATCAGTTTAGAGTAGCGGCTATGGGACTCTGTAACTCTCCTGCCTCTTTCCAAATGTTAATGAATGAAGTGCTTAGACCTGTTATGGGAAATTCCCACCTTCCTCAAGTGTCCTCTGATTTAAAGGATCCTTCCTTCTCCTCTGTTTCCTTATCTGAGCATGACCGTTCTTGTGCTCAAGCTTACTTAGATGATATCCTTATTTATTCTCCTGATTTTGAAACGCACCTACGTGATTTAAAGAAAGTACTAGAAATCATGGCTGAAAATTCTTTATGGGCGCGCCGTGCTAAAGTTCGCTCTGGTAGAAGTGTCCCCTTCTTAGGGCACGTTCTGTCAGATGCCGGGGTTGCTACCGACCCAGATAAGACTAAGTCAATTCAGGAATGGCCTACCCCTACCGACGTTAAAGGTGTACGTAGTTTCCTAGGAATTGCTTCTTACTATAGGCGTTTTATCCCGCGTTTCGCAACTATAGCAGCCCCTATTAATCATCTATTAAAGAAGGATATCCCCTTTGTTTGGAGTAGTGAATGTCAGTCGGCTTTTCAGTGTCTAAAATCCCTACTCCTCTCCCCTCCCGTACTCATCCTACCGGATACTACTAAACCCTTTGTTGTAGCTACAGATGCTAGCAAGGTAGCTATAGGGGGCGTCCTTCTCCAGGATCAGGGTCAGGGCTTACAGCCTATTGAGTATATCTCTAGGACAATGCTTCCTGCGGAGCGTAACTATCCCGTACACCAGCAAGAACTATTAGCTGTGGTGTATTGTTGCCACGCGTGGCAGCACTTCCTTAAAGGTGCTCAATTTGATGTTTGTCTGAATGAACCCTGTGAGCTTGATCCTTATAGATTAGTTATCCAGACAGATCACCGCCCTCTTACCCATCTTCTCTCACAACCCAACCTTACCCCTCGTCAAGCGCGCTGGATGGAGTTTTTAGCACAGTTCTCCCCTTTTAAACTTCAGTATGTTAAGGGTGTAGATAACATAGTACCAGATGCACTCTCCCGTCGTGCAGATTACTCCTTTTTCGAGGACCTTGATGTTCTCAATACTACTCTAGTTCCTACTACTATGGGTGTAACCCCGTATGGTGAACTACCTGATGATGAATCCTATGCCTACCTCTTTCATACAGCTGTTCGCATGCCTGATCTCCTTTCTCACGTAGGACTCTCTCTCCCGTGTGAGGCCCTTCCTGTGGTCTCGGTGGGGGGGGAGGGGAAAAATAAAATTTCTATACCGCTTAGCCATATAGCGACTAGGTCAGGAAAGTCTTATGAACACATAGTCCCTCTAGGACCTCCCCTTCTCTTTGGCAAGGCGGTAGGAGATCTCTTTAAACCTGTTCTGGATACCTCTGTAGCGATGCCTACCTCTGATCTCGAACGTCTCATTAGTAGATTTACGGCCACTGAGCCGGAAGCATTAGCTGCCATTGCTGCCCATCCCCAACAATTAGGCAAGCATCCTTGTAAATTTGTAGGTGGATTTTTATATGTGCAGATAGCAGATTCTCCCCCTCAATGGCGCCTGTATGTCCCTCCTATCTGTCGCTCCTCCTTGCTCTTTGAGTTGCATGACTTAGCTGCTCACCAGGGTGGTAAACGGGTACGGGACCTAGTAGCCCGCTCTTACTACTGGCCTTCCCTTTTAAAGGATGTAGATGAGTATGTTAGAACCTGTCAATCTTGCCAGGAGATGAAACCCAACAATGTAGGACAGATAGCAGAGCCTAGGACCTTACCTGATCCCATCATGCCGTGGGACTCCATTATGATGGATTTTGTAGGACCTTTTAGGAAGAATGATAGAGGTAACGCCCAGATCCTTGTTTTTGTAGATCGTTTTACTCGTATGTGTCATCTCGTGCCGTGTCCCTTAGAACTCACCGCACGCGATTGCGCACGCCTATACCTTAATAACGTATATAGATATCATGGTTTGAGTAGGCAGTTTATTAGTGATAAGGATAAGTTATTTACTTCTGATTTTTGGCAGCAGTTCTTCGCTGCTATCGGTACCAAGGTCACCTTCGGTACTGCCTACCACTCCTCCTCGTCTCATTTAGTAGAACGTTTGAATAGGGTAGTGGAAGAAGCTCTGCGTCACTATGTGAATGGCTCTGGGAGTGATTGGGAGGATTACCTATGTTTCAGGGTAGAGTTTTCCCTTAACAACTGCCCTCAGGCTGCGCATGGTTATACGCCCTTCTTCCTAGATACTGGTAGACAACCTCTTACCCCTACCTCTCTCTTAGCTAGTCCTTTAAGGGACAAGGATGATGTGTCCCGGGATACTGTAGAAGGTGTGCAGGCGTTATTAGTGTCTATCTACCTGGAAAAAGGCCTCAATTGAGGCCTTTTCATAAATTGGGTGTTGCATGTAATTACAATGAGCCAACAAACTTTATTCCAAATATGAGTGAAGGCCATGCATTATTATGATTGTTTCGGGGTTCCCAGCACTTAACATCAGTCATATAGCCCTAATACATATTTAATTATGATTTAATAAAACAGGTTGTCGCTGCGACGGCACCATCAACACAACATGACCATAGATACAAGCGACCAAAAGGCGTCAGTACTCAGTTCCGTCTGCATGTAACGTGTCTTTTGGACCTTACGAGGTTCCCCCACGACATGGTAAGCATGGCATGACATGGCATGCTCCCCAAGGGACCCCTCACACACACTTGCACGGCCGGGGCTGTCGCGCAGCACTGCAGGCAGCAATAGCCTGCCATGGGTATTGCACGTAACCATGAGGAATCCAAAGCCTCTATTACAAACACGCACAAGGATCATGCATTATAATGATAGGTGTGACCTTCCAAGCGCGTAGCTTCACTCACATAGCCCCAATATCTAGGTTGTTACGGTATATTATGACAGGGGTTTGCTGCCGCGGCAGCAGATGAACAGCACATGGCAAGATATACAAGCATAACTGGACAACATTTGCACAGCCTACTAGACCTCTTAGCTTGATTTCGGGCTTTGCAAGGGTTGCCTGAGACATGGCCAGCATGGCAGGAACTGCCATGCTTCTTATGGAAAGCAAACACGTCTATAAGGCGGGGGCCAGCCGCAGAGCACTGCACGAAGTACTGTAACCTGCCTTACGTCACATCGGCACTAGGCGCCGATAGGCAGCTAAAAACTGACGATATCACAAGCAAATCGATGCCATTACCTTACTACCACCAGGACGCACTTACCTTTCACACCCCTCACACCCGGGATCACTAGGCACGCATATGCGCTGGCGCTGAACGTGGCTGCATTAGAAAAGCTGTTCAAGCTCGGCGTTTTCAAGTTGTCCGGAAGCGATGCAGCCCGCAAATCTGGCCGGACAGACGCCCCATGCGTCGTCCATTGACGTATGAAAGCGGCTGCAGCGGCCTCACCAGCGCTGTTCGCATAATGGCGCTCCCATAGCTGGGGGCGCGCGCGCGTTTATTGTCCGCATCCCAGTTTTTCCTAGCTAAAAACACCCCTTCCTCTACCTACGGATCCACGCCAAAAGGCTCGAAAATAGCCAGTGCCCCTTTAGTCACGGCTGCCCCAACATCCCCCCCCGCCGTTCCGCTAGTCTCTTCCCAGCATATCGAAGCACCGGCCTGCTGGCAGGCGCACTATCAACGCCAATTACGCCCCAGCTGAATTTCACTAACCTGGCATTCAGCACACAAATAACGACCCCACGAATTTAGAAATTGACTTTTGACCCATTTAGCGATCGGGCTAGCTTCACGGATAAATTATCTACCCAACGAGCTCCTTACTGGTCGAAATGATGCACGAACGTGGCCATACGGTCTATTTTACTCGAGGCCGCCATGGTCGTGCATTCGTGAAAATTCGTCGTCCGGTTGCACGAAAGTGGCCAAAATAGGTACTTTTCCACCTCACATATCTTTCAGTAACCGTCGACCCCTGTCGACCCCAACGGGTCAGGACGCTCAGCACATATACCAGATTCGCGCCACTGGGGCCGGACGACCCATAGGACCGGTCCTTCCCGCCAAAATTACCGTCCCCATGTGACCTTGGTGAAAAAGGCCTCAATTGAGCCAAAAGGCCTCAATTGAGGCCTCTGGGTAAATGGACATTAGATAAGATGAAGAATGCACACGACAACGCTATTGCAGGGTACCATAGGGCGCAGGCCAAATACCTTGCTAGGTTGCGTGCCTCATTAGATAGAAGAGCACCTGAGATAGAAATAGGAGATTTAGTCTTAGTAGAAGGCCCCCGTGTTGGCCGCTTCGCTCATAAGTTCGAAGCTGAACTGAAAGTGAAACTTAGGCCCGCCTTCTTGGGACCCTTCCGTGTGTTGTCTAGAGTAGGTAATTTTCTGTATGAGATAGATATTGCTACCTCTTGGCAGACCCACTCTCGCACCTTTCATAGAAGCCAGCTGAAGCTCTATCATCAGAGCACGTTCGCTGGTAGAGAATTAGCCCCTGCCCCTTTAGAGCATAACCCGGATAGTAACTGGTGAGGTAGAGGATGAGGTAGAGGGTATCGTGGCCCATAGAGATATCAAAAAAGGCCGCGGTACCCAGCGCCAGTATAAGGTGAAGTGGATGTATGCTCGTAGTGAGGTAGATAAGGTCTGGTATACTGAGAGTGAGCTAGATGGGTGCAGTCGCCTGCTGCAGGAGTATAAAACCCTGCATAAGCTCTAGTTGTAGACCTTCTCCTCTCTTATGTTATGTCTGCTGTCGACGGATGGATGGTTGTCCCCTCCCCTCCGCAGCCGTAATGTCAGAGCCTACCCCTCCGGCTGAGAGCTCGCTGCCGTCCCCGCCCCACCGGACCCTGAGCTGTATTTCGAGGCCCTTCCGGGCCGCTGGGTGTCGCGATCAAGTTACCCGGGTGGCGTTGTGCAGCCGGCCCTTCAGGCCCAACATGCGGGCTTAGTCAGGGCGGCCCTCTTCGGGGTCACGTGGTATGGTCCTTCCCCTGATGAGCCGCACCAGCTTGTCCTGCACGGGTTCGACGATGCCGGACACTGTTTGTTGGGGTGTGGTTCCAGCTGTCCCGCCTTGGGACAGATAGATGCGGTTCTCCGGTGCTGCCGTGTGTTCTCCTACCTCTCTACCCCTGTGGGCCGTACCTGCCTACGGGAGGTGTTCCCTTGGCTTCCGGCTGAGGGTGATGCTGAGGTAGATGAGAACCCCTGTGACCTTTTACGGGCCGTAGAATTCATGGAGATCGCTGATCAGTCGGCGGGACTAGCGGTTAGTGGTCCTGCCTCTTCGGGCGCCCCAGCCGAGGTACATTATACTCCAGATTATTCTGCCTCGAGCGCTGCGTCCGCCTCCTCGGCGTCTGTTCCTCCCTCTCCGGTCCCGTCGTCCCCTCGGTCGACCCGGGGTGTTGCAGTAGAGCCTACCCCTTCGGGTTTGCCTGATCCTCTTTCGGCGACGGTCTCGGCTATGCAGGCTCAGATCCAGTCCCTGGCCACGGCGTTCGGGGCCTTCCTGGCGGCCCAAGCGCAGACTCCGGCCACGCCAGGTGGGGTGTCTGTGGTGTCCGCGCCCCCTACCCCTTTGGTTGCTTCGGCACCTGTGGTTTCGCCTGCGCCCCCTACCCCTTCGGTTGCTGCGGCTCCGACACCTCCGGTTGCCTCCGTGCCTGCGGCCGACGTTCCCGCGCCTCGGCGCGAGTCTTCAGCCCCTTCGGCTGTGCCCGCCGTCGCCCCCTCTGGGCCGTCCGCTGCGCCCTCACAGCTAGCCAGTTCGTGGGTTCTTCAGCGACACGAGTGATCATCCCAGGCTTTGGGAGGGTGGTCCCCCGCAGAGGATCCCGGTGCCCGACTGGAGCTTGGATGGTAACCAATCTTATGCCGGGCGGCCTGTCCCTACGGGCCCTATCTTCAATATGTGGCCTGAGGGTGCACCGGCAACGGAGACCGGCGCGCCTGCGTCGATGGCGGGTCCGTCACGGCCCTCTCTGGCTTCGGGTCCGGCGCGATCTCCTGTTTTACCAGTGCCCCCTGCGTCGGTGTCGGCTCCTGCCCCTGCGTCGGCCCCTGCTTCGGTCCCTGCTCCTTCGGCCTCGCGGTCATTGGCCGCGGTTGTTCGGTCCACCGGTCAGGATCCTCGCGTCACCCGCGCTGCCGATTCCCTCCGGGAGTTGTCCCAGGGTGATCGGGACAGGGCCCCTTCTGTGGTGCATGCGACGCCGGAGTCGCGCGACACGCCCATTCCTGGGTATGGTATGTCCGCACTCGCCTGCCGACAGTGTGACCTGCCGCGCGCCTCTGCTGAGCTTGCCATCTCCCCCATGTCCTACGGGTTCTCCCAGGTGTGTCGGGCGCCCCGGGATCGTGGCCTACCCATTGAGACTGATCGGCCTCCCTTCGACATGGTTATTTTAGCTGATCCGGTGTTCGAGGGTGAGATCCTGGTCCGGCGCGTTCTGTATCGCTGGGCTAGGCGCCACAACGACTTGGACACCTACGGTGGGTTCCAGTGGGCTTACCCTCCACCTCTGGGCATTATGGCTTCGGATGCCCTTACAGTAGAGTTTCCTGCGGTGCCGGGTGCGGCGTACACTACGGTCCTCCAGCCCATCCTTGAGTGGGATGCCCGTCGCCCGGCGCCTATCCCGGGCCAGGGTCTAGACTCCCGCGGTCACCCTCCTCCTCGGGCCAGCGACTACCTAGAGACCTTCGGGTCGCGACAGTGTGTTCGTCGGTGGCGCTCCCGCGAGGTTCGGCACATCCGGTTGTGGCCGTCCAACGTGGAGCCCCTGGTGGACCTGTTCTTCCCAACGGGTATGCGCCCTCGGATCCGGTACCATCGCCTCCTCCTGCGGGCCCTTTGCCTGATCGCGGTAGAGCCTTTCCTTCGCCTCTTTGCCTGTGGCTTTCTGGACTGGGCCCGTGGCCAGGTCGTCCTCACGCAGCATAGGTATTACTGGGCCTTCCTGGGCCTCTTTCCTGACGGCGTGTGGGCCGATGTTTTCCTCACTGTAGATAGGCATGACAATGTCGAGGATGTGGCCCACTACCAGGCCTACCTGGAGGTCCTGCTGGCCTCTCGTGGTACTTATCAGACGGATGGCCACTAGATAGAGGGCCTTAGGCCCGACCTGAGGGTGTTGTCCCTCCGGTATATAGAGTCGCCCTCATATTCTGGCCAGTTGGTTGGCTGTTCTTGGTCCTTAGCGCTGATGTGTTTACTCTGTGTGTCCTGCCCAGTGCCGTCCCCCCGGCCAGGACTCCGTTTCC
>RPFO01002144.1:0-11577 GCA_009746045.1 Mesostigma viride
TTTTATCCCAGCAGGCAACCCATTACTAAAACCACGCGTCCTTTTTATCCAGGCACTTACTAACCACCCACCTAACCACACCCAGCCAGCTGGCCCCATGTGTGACCACCGGGCCGCCCACCCTGCTGACCCCACCCACGCCCCTTCCCACTCGACACTCTTTCCCCCCATACCCTTATACCCACCGACCTGCACCCACTCACCCTCACACATCCACACCCTCTGCAGCCAGTCACCCACCCATCTCACCCCTAACATGCACAGCCCTCCACCCGCGATAGGTGAGTCGATCCCAATACAAAACCACCCACCCACCATATCCGTGCACCCACCCACCCATCTACCTTCCCCATCGCTCACCCCACCCACTTCTAATCACAGCTACACATCCACCCGCCACAAACCAACGGTGCAAATCCTCTCAGCCCATGCAACAGTTTCAACTCAGGCATCCAACAATGCACCCACCTAAGAAGTTCCCAAACCCCGTCAATCCCCAGCCACCTGGCGATTCACTTATAAGCAACCACCCTTGCACCCATCCACCCACCATAACCACCGCCCACCCGCCCTCCCTCCCTCCTCCCTCCCTCCCCTCCCTCCTCCCTCCCCTCCCTCCCTCCTCCCTCCCTCCCTCCTCCTCCTCCCCTCCCTCCCTCCCTCCTCCCTCCCTCCCTCCCTCCTCCCTCCCTCCCTCTCCTCCTCCCTCCCTCCCTCCCTCCCTCCCTCCCTCCCTCCCTCCCTCCCTCCCTCCTCCCTCCCTCCCTCCCTCCTCCCTCCCTCCCTCCCTCCCTCCCTCCTCCCTCCCTCCCTCCCTCCTCCCCCCTCCCTCCCTCCCTCCCTCCTCCTCCCTCCCTCCCTCCCTCCCTCCCTCCCTCCCTCCCTCCCTCCCTCCCTCCCTCCCTCCCTCCTCCCTCCCTCCCTCCCTCCCTCCCCTCCCCCTCCCCTCCCTCTCCCTCCCTCCCTCCCTCCCTCCCCTCCTCCCTCCCTCCCTCCCTCCCTCCTCCCTCCTCCCTCCCTCCTCCCTCCCTCCCTCCCTCCTCCCTCCCTCCTCCTCCTCCCTCCCTCCCTCCCTCCCTCCCTCCCTCCTCCCTCCCTCCCTCCCTCCCCCTCCCTCCCTCCTCCCTCCCTCCCTCCTCCCTCCCCTCCTCCCTCCCTCCCTCCCTCCCTCCCTCCTCCCTCCCTCCCTCCCTCCCTCCCTCCTCCCTCCCTCCTCCCTCCCTCCCTCCCTCCCTCCCTCCCTCCCTCCCTCCTCCCTCCCTCCTCCCTCCCTCCCTCCCTCCCTCCCTCCCTCCCTCCCTCCCTCCCTCCCTCCCTCCTCCCTCCCTCCCTCCCTCCCTCCGCTCCTCCCTCCCTCCCTCCCTCCCTCCCGCCACCCCACCCACCCACCCTCTCCAACTGCATGTGGACTGCCTCTCCCAGCGACTCGGCCAGCCATTTGAGTGTGTTTGGGACCATATGCTGATGCCCATGGATATTACGCGCGCCATCAACCAGGCAACACCAGTGACACTTGAGCTCCTTGTTATCCTTCTCATCGGATGTACTGACGACACCCTGCACAATTACAGCTCACAAGGCAACTAACATGCTGGAAGGAACGCATCCGCCGCAGTGGACGTCAGTAACGGATGTTGCAATGTTGCTGGAGGGAGGTCAATCGACCGCACCCGTACATACAAGGGGCAATTATTTGCGTCATACCCAAAACAGGAAGAAACTGTGCACAACTGACCTTGCCATCAACATGGATGGACGGAGTTGGAGACCAACTGCAGCGCGGCATTTGCAAGGGCACAGGCTGTGTTGTTCATCAGGTCCACCGCTGGACTCCCGATGCCGAGTCCAGTTCTTCCTTACAAAGCTCCACAAGCGTGATTGTCGCGTCCTTGGCTGCCAACTGCGGAATGAGGCCAGTGCTCGCTTCAGCAGGAACTCGGCAATTGCAATCACGGTGGGCCCTGGCACGATTTCCAGGCCTACACATGCTTGCCCCGCATGTGCCTCCCCCACGTGTGCATCCACCGCAGTTGACATGCTTGCTCGCAGCTCCTCTCTGCCGCTGGCTTCGTTGCCATGTTCCTCCACCCGTGCCTCTTGCCTTAGCCTGTTCCTCGCGCTTCTCCGCCGCCTCTCTTTCCTCTCTTCCTCTCTCTTTTCTGCTGCCTCTCGTGCCTGCTCCAGGTAATGATGTGCTTCCTTAGGGCGTTCATCTGCATTACGAATTGGACGATATGCACGTCAAAGGAAAGCCAACCAAGCAGCAACATTACCAACCATGTAGCGGCAGGGTCAGTGCAGAGGCCAGCACCATAACTGCCTTTGTCTTGTACTCCTACCACACACATTAGGGAAGACTGCTGGCATGGCAGCCTGCATCACAGCAATAATTGCCGCCAACTAAAATAAGAGAGTGACTCACCGCTACTCTTCCCTGAAGTGACTGGTCACAACTCCATTCTTTACACTTTCAGGCTGCTCCACAGCTTGGGATTTTGTTGATGCCATTTTTCAATTCCTGTTCTATATTTTGCCCCCGCCGCACGCTTCCATGGGTCGCCATGTACGTCAAACTTTGCTGATGCTTCAGAGAAGTCAAGCGGTTCTTTGCATTCCCTCACCTGTATTCAACGGCAACGCCAAAACGGAATCCCAACGCATGCGGAGCGGGGGAACAAGTCAGAAATCAACGCTGGTGAGACGGCAGATGATGAGGCAGACACGACAATGCACTGGGTGCATGGCAACTATGTGAACACTGACGGTAGCACTCACATGCCTAACCAGCATTTTCTGTTTCCCCCGGGTTAGAGTGTAAGGCCTATGCCAACCAAGGTAAACAACAAAACAACACATCCTAAACTGCCCTAACTGACATGGGCAACAAACATGGCCAATGGAGGACAAGGAACCAAGTAGGATCATCCAACAGGATCACGGTATTATGGCAGCTTGCATGCAGTAAATTATATCAAGCATGGTTGGCTCAGCACATTGAAGTATTGTCACATCATTACAACAAGGGAAAGTCAGAAATCAACGCTGGTGAGCCGGCAGATGATGAGGCAGACACGACAATGCACTGGGTGCATGGCAACTATGTGAACACTGACGGTAGCACTCACATGCCTAACCAGCATTTTCTCTGTTTCCCCCGGGTTAGAGTGTAAGGCCTATGCCAACCAAGGTAAACAACAAAACAACACATCCTAAACTGCCTAACTGACATGGGCAACAAACATGGCCAATGGAGGACAAGGAACCAAGTAGGATCATCCAACAGGATCACGGTATTATGGCAGCTTGCGTGCAGTAAATTATATCAAGCATGGTTGGCTCACACATTGAAGTATTGTCACATCATTACAACAAGGGAAAGTCAGAAATCAACGCATGGTGAGCCGGCAGATGATGAGGCAGACACGACAATGCACTGGGTGCATGGCAACTATGTGAACACTGACGGTAGCACTCACGTGCCTAACCAGCATTTTCTCTGTTTCCCCCGGGTTAGAGTGTAAGGCCTATGCCAACCCAGCTAAACAACAAAACAACACATCCTAAACTGCGCTAACTGACATGGGCAAAACATGGCCAATGGAGGACAGGGAACCAAGTAGGATCATCCAACAGGATCACGGTATTATGGCAGCTTGCACGCAGCAATCATATCAAGCATGGTTGGCTCACACATTGAAGTATTGTCACATCATTACAACAAGGGTAAGCTCAAATAAACTAGTCGTGGCCACTATCTACAGGCAGTATAACGAATGCAACCATGCAACATGGTGCTCACTACAACGCTTCCTTATCTGCGCAATAAAAAGTACAGGGACATTGCATGGCGGCCCCTCAGCTTTTGAGCGCTGTGATGCCGCTGCGACGATAGGGTGGTCAACTGCGACGATAGGGTGACACAACCATACCCACATCATCCTTGCCACAATACGTTTTATGAATCCCCTCAAACCTTTGCGAGAAGCTATAGTCTGCGACAGCGTCCCCTGGCGACGACATATACGCATATGCGTTCTCAGCTACTATATTCATTAATTCCCATGGCAGCCGTCTTGTGAGGGGTCCGACGTACCTTTGCTGCCAGAGATTCTTCTGCGAATGCGGTTGCCGCTGTGCGCTTTGCCTCCCAGCGTGCTTCCAGGCCCGCGCGTCCTCCATCGATACACAACATAAGCTGTCCTGACTGCGAAAGACTTAATTACCAATGTCTTCGTCGTCAATTAACGCGTCTTCTACGTCTTCCACAGTGTGCATGCGTAGCTAGCCTGCTATGTCGCGGTTTACGATCCAGTTAACGATAACGGCCCGTAACCACCCAGTACCTAATATTGGGGCAGCTATGGCGCCATACCCACTACCTGACCCGTCCCGTATACCCCAACGTAACCTGAACCGAAGCCGTTCACGGCCCCGTAAACATAACCGGCCCAGTTACTGGGCCGTACCGAATCTCGGGGCCAATATTCCGAATGGTACTGTAACCGGTCCGGTAACCCCAAACCGCCAACGAATACGGACCCGTAACCTGGCCCGTCGAAGTTACCGGGCAGGTTACGGGGGCGTCGAAGTTACCAGTGCCCAAGCTGCGCGCGACTATATGAACCCTCGCGAGATCGACGAATGGACGCGTATGTGGGTACAGATCTACTGGGCGTGGTGCAACCACAATGGGTGGGAGCTAGCTACCGAGGTTCTTATCTACTACGTCGTCACCAACTGCATGGATCCCTCAGTGGTCGGCATACTCAACTGTGAGAGTGTCGCATCGCGCTTGTACCCTCGCACAGTAGAGGAGCTACTAGAGCGCATTGAGCGCAAGCTGGTGCCCCCTGACTGGAAGCTCCACGAGCGTCTGGCTTTTTCCAAGCTACGCCAAGGCACCACACCGTTCCGCGAGTTTCTGACAGAGTTTGAAGCATTCTCGGCTCGCCTTGAGGACTTGACCTGGACAGAATACAGGGCGCGGTTCATTGAGGCGCTGAGTCCGGAACTCCTAGATGAGGTGCTAAAGCGCTTTGCTGAGATACCGTGGGAGCAGTGGGATGTGATCGAGATCCAGCAGTACCTTCTAAAGGTGTCAGATGTGCTCGCACGCCGCCGCACAGCGGTCACCTATCGGCATGGTGGTGCTGCACCGCGTCGCGTCCACTTCACTACGGTGGATCAAGACGGGTCCACTGAGGACATTATCGACCACGAGCAGGAGGACGGCGACTATGAAGCGCCCCAAGTCAATGCAATCGATGCGTCCAAGGCGCGATGCTTCCGGTGCGGCGAGGTCGGTCATCTCAAGAAGGACTGCACACGACCACCACGGGATCGCGATTGTGGCGACGAGCAGACGTCACCCCGTTTCTCCGGGCCTGCCTTCGGTAAGCGCCCGGAACAAGCACGGCGCCCAGACCGGCCTCGCAACGCGGGCGAGCGCGCAGCGAAGCTGCAGGACGCCCGGCAGCGTCCCACGCAGCACCAGACGCCCCGCGCTACGGGTCCTTCGTTCCAGCGGGTGAACCGCGAGTTGAATGAGTTGTTCTCACAGCAACAGGACTCAGGTAATGGCGCCTCGGGGGTTATGGATGGCAAGGCGGTCGCCGGCTATGGGCATGGCGACGAGGAGGATGAGGTAGAGGGGGAAGAGTGGACCGGGCGGTCGAACGAGGCGGTCTCAGTTAGCATATTGGGGCACCAATGTGCTAGTTGGATGCAGGAAGAGGAGACCTTTCTAACGCCGTGCTGACTGCCTGAAACAGACAAGGGACGTGAGAGTTATCAGGTCCCGAAGTCCTGCCGACCGGCGGCGGCGGCAGTGCACACCGAGGCCGCAGTGGACAGGACACGTGGCAGGCAGGGCCTGCACAGGCTTAGCCTGGACCAGCACGTGACTCAGGTCCATGGAGGCTGAGGGCGCAACGGTCCGGCGACTAAGTAGAGACCAGTAGGCCAGTCGCGGGCTCTGCAAGGATGCGCATCCGTGCAGAGCTGTGACAGGAACTGGTGATACCTAGTCGCGGAATGTCAGAGATCCTTAACGCTGCCTGCAGCAAGGATGCAAGGTAGCGGTAAGCAGAGCTCTGGCAAGGTAGCGGTGCACTATGCGAAGCCGATGGGCGATGCCTTAGGGCACGATGGAAATGAGGTAACATAAAGCTATGGCCTAAGGCAGGTCAAGGCAGTTCTTTACCGACGCACCGTGGTTGTCACTTGGAGTGAGCAAGCCAGCGAGAGCGTTACCTGGGGCGAGGAGCAAAGGTTGCAAGCTACGCGACCTAGGTCCTAACAGTTGCGACAAGGACCAGGAGCTCACGGCAGCTGCCTGGCCGGCGTCGCTAAATCGTATTATTGTTTTCGTGATTTCCTGCCATTTCATGTCTGGCGCATCGTCTACGGGCCATCCAGCCGCGGGAGACGAAGGTCAGAGCTCGCAAGAAGCTCCTTTTTACCCATACCGGCAGCCAGCAAGTGCGCCTACGTTTGTGCAGGCGGCATACATTGCGAGAGGGCTTGCCGACGAGGGTTGGGTCGCAGTTTCGGGGGGGGCAACCGGGCGGCTGCAGCGGATCCTATAGTGCAAAGGGCCCGCGTGACAAGCGCGCCAGGGGAAGCTGGGCGGGTGGCCATTGAAGAACTGGTGCGGCTACGCGACGCGTTGGCTATCACAGCTAGCGGCGTTGAGGTGGCGTATCAGGGGGGTCATATTACGCCAGCAAGCCTTGACCTTGCGAGAGAAGCGTGTAGCCAGATTGTGGCTATAGCCTTGGGAAGCACGCGCCTTTTTAACCACTGGGTGGCTACGGCGGTGCTGGGCGAGGGAATTCCAGAGACAGACGAGATCCGGGAAGCGAGGAGACGTGAGGAGATCAATCCGTGGGTATCGGCTGAAGTGTTTTCGCAAACTGTTGAGAATTTAGTTGCTGTGCTTTTGCAAGAGGCAAGGGGGCAGGCAGACAGGTTTGTGATCACCACCAACCCACCTGGAATCTTCACATTTTTGGATACTCCTCGACGCGCGAGGGCGGCAACGGCACCAGGTCTGTCGGTAACGATTGAGGCCGGGGCTGCGAGGTCGCCAGATAACATCTTCCATACCTGTCAGGATTTTAGATAATCCTGGTAATTGTGCCCGTTTGCTAGCCCATTTTTGTTAGGGCTGAGTAGGGCTTGCCGTGTCCTTTACGGCGCTAGTTTTCTTGTTGAAAACAGTTAAGTATACACAAAGATATATTAGGTGCCAAAGTTTGGATTAGTTCCGACACTATACCTTGTGGTTATAACGGCTTGTAAGGCCCGAGGACCTTGTGACATTTGTCGGCTGCTAATTCCTAGCGCTGAGCAAATTGTTGGTGCCGAATATTCGCATCATTGTCTAAGTGATTCTGTATGCCAGCTGTTGTGATCGAGACACTTATTATTAAGTTAATCTGTGACGTTGTAGATCGGACGGTTGCTATTGGGCAGCGCCGCCACATTGTGCATTGTTAAGGAAGATGCAACCTACGTTGCACTTACCTTAGGTCCGAGCCTAGTGGCCATGGACGCTAATGGTCCCCACCCGGAATCCGCACCATGGCTTTGGCGGTAGAAGTGGTGGCAGTCCGGCATTCAATATTCTATCTATTGATTAATCAACACGTTATCTCAATTGTCGTCTCTATCCATTTAATTACGACCTAGGTGTCTCCAAATTTCTGACACAAAGCCATTACAGAATTTACCCTTTGGTCGTATGATAATCGACGTGCTATGAATTTAGCAAGATACGTGTGAGCCGGAAGTCATGCCCTCGTATATATGGGCGCCTGCTTGGCTAGAGGCAAAACTGTCCTCGTTGGGCAGTCAAAGACGTGGTCTAGTTGACTACGCAAGCGTAGCAGTCCAGTGGGCTGTGCATGCCTAGTTGGCAGCGCTCTCGGTCGTCCTAGTTGGACAAAGCTGTCCTCGTTGGGCAGTAAAAGACTTGGTCTCGTTGACTAAGCTGTGCTACACTCTTGTTGAGGCCTCGTTGGCAGCGCATGTTTTTTGACCTAGTTGGTCATCGTTTGTGTCCTAGTTGGATACCTGTTTCTTAGCCTAGTTGGCTAGGAAGTTTGTCAAGTCGTATAGGACGAGTCGTCCTAGTCATTCTGTACCAAGGCAGCTGCCTTGATTATCTATGGAAAAAAATTCGTCGAAAATTTCCGGCCCAGTGCGCAGGCCAGGTGCTACGCATGTTTCTTGCTTATGTATACGCAAAACGGCATTTTTGGTACAATTTGCGTTTGGCAAACGATGGGGTGCATAAGCACCGGACTCACAAGATCCCGATCCAGGTTCCTGCCAAGAACAGAACTTTTTTTCCTGGCAACAGATTTCCAATTCCAGTGCGTCAAGTGACACCGGCCGGGGTTCTACGCGGTTGTAAAACTGCACGCGTCTCGAATCTGAGTCTGAAGCGATGGAGCTGCTGGTATCTTATGCTTTCGGCAGCTGGTTTCTTATGCCGAAATTCCTTTGGTCCGTTCGGCCCATCTCTTTGAAACCGGAATCGTCTTATAAGGTGACATATGTGTTGCCCCTGAGCTTCTTTTTGGCTACATGCGAGAAATCCAAGCCCCAGCGTCACGTGTTTCCATCCAGTTTCCTCGTCTACAGCCGGTTATTGTTTGACCGTATAATACAGACCCCACCGTAGTTGTTTTGTGTATGGGTGCGTTGGTCCTAGGCCACCCTAGGCCACCCTTAGTTGAGCAAGGGGGGAGCACGGTTGTTTAGGTAAATGCCAGCAACGTGCAAGGGGGTGTCAGGATTTTAGATAATCCTGGTAATTGTGCCCGTTTGCTAGCCCATTTTTGTTAGGGCTGAGTAGGGCTTGCCGTGTCCTTTACGGCGCTAGTTTTCTTGTTGAAAACAGTTAAGTATACACAAAGATATATTAGGTGCCAAAGTTTGGATTAGTTCCGACACTATACCTTGTGGTTATAACGGCTTGTAAGGCCCGAGGACCTTGTGACATTTGTCGGCTGCTAATTCCTAGCGCTGAGCAAATTGTTGGTGCCGAATATTCGCATCATTGTCTAAGTGATTCTGTATGCCAGCTGTTGTGATCGAGACACTTATTATTAACCCATAGTCCGCTGACCCATTTTTGGCACTTTCATACCCCTGAAAATGAGAAAAATCATAACTCACAGGCCACAACTCCAAATACCCCCAACCAAGATGCTAGGAGTATCTACACTTCAAGGGCTTTCGGAATATGCATTAATACCATGGCTTTATCAAAGCATTTGGATGATAGCTCTAGTCAAAGTTGGCCAAAAGACGATCTTTTTTCCCCAAGGAAAAGTTAACCCCCCCCTTTTTTCCCAGGGAGGGTAGGGAACCTCAATACCAACATTGGACAATTTAGTTGGATAGTCCAATGGGGGTTTCCTTGGGTCAGACCACCCGGATAACCCTTTACCCCTATATAACGTGCTCATATATGTGTGTGGGTTACGCGCGTGAAAACAGCTATCTATGACATGCAACACGATAATGCATTATAGCAAGCTATAAAAGGCTGCCAAAAGTGCTGGAATACAAACACGTTGCCTACCTGCACTAACGGAATGCCATACTCCATAGAAATGCCATAAACTGGGCACTTTCAGGGCTAATACCACTCTCTACAACAGGCATGGAAGCTTGCTGAAGTATGCATGGATAAAATCGTCATATATAATGCATGGGAGGCGTATTCCGCTGCAAACAACACGCAAATACGTTGTCGTACATAGCTCGTTCATGTCCTGCCCGGATTCCGCTGGCCGGGACCACCATATCTCACACATACCGTTGCTCTATGGGCATAGACAGCCATAGCCGCAACATGCATGCATCCTTTATGATTACCAGGTTGATGTTCCGTTGAAAGATGACCTATAAACGTGTCCGCATTCCCAGCAAATGCTGCAGCGGACATCCCGTAGCAAACCTGGATGCTTGGGCTGGCGCAGACTGCCCGGCCATGAGGAGAAAATCGACATATGATAGGCGATGACTCGTCTGGCACTGGCGACCAAGAAGGCAGTATTTTCCTACCTGTATTTTCCCAATCCTAAAAATCTGGCCATGCCTGACATACAAAAATCACGCATCATCATTCTGAGCAACATTCTAAACCGTTTCTAGCCGCGAGACGCAAAATTTCCCTGATAACGGCACGTTGACAGCCATATCTCGCTACGCGCGCGCGCGAGATGAAAATTTCCCGCCAAAGTCACGTGATACTTTCTCAATGCACGTTGCATTTACCAGGCTATGGCGAATATACCCCCAAACCTATGCATCACCTTCGTCCCTAAGTGTTCCCAGACCCACCGAACAACTTCCCTCCGTCACGGGTGGCGCGGCGCTCCAGGAATTACGTGGTTTATTACGTTAAGTCAAAGTGCATGCGATCACATGCAGTTTTCGGACTATGGGTTAAGTTAATCTGTGACGTTGTAGATCGGACGGTTGCTATTGGGCAGCGCCGCCACATTGTGCATTGTTAAGGAAGATGCAACCTACGTTGCACTTACCTTAGGTCCGAGCCTAGTGGCCATGGACGCTAATGGTCCCCACCCGGAATCCGCACCATGGCTTTGGCGGTAGAAGTGGTGGCAGTCCGGCATTCAATATTCTATCTATTGATTAATCAACACGTTATCTCAATTGTCGTCTCTATCCATTTAATTACGACCTAGGTGTCTCCAAATTTCTGACAATACCTACACTGATCGCCCGAGGGGATAGTGGTGAGGACAGCGCAGCAGATCCGCGAGGCTGAGCAGGGCTCAGAGCTAAACCTTCCTAGGGATTCAGTGCACGAATACGATCGGGCGGGGCGAGGTGAGCAGAACCAGCTCGCTAACGGAGACACGCGGTGGGTGAGGAACCAGCAGTGGTTCCGGAATCCTAGTGAGCCCAGGGTCGCGGTGGAACGTCAACACGATCGACAGCCAGCGACCGGTGGGGTGCGTCTACGGTGTCTTCAACGCGGACTTGACAGTCGCGCGTCGTCCTGTTACACCGGTTGCAGAACCTGCGGGCGTGAGAGAGCAGCAGGAGCGTGAGTCCAAACAAGCCAGGCTGAGCCAGGAGGCCGAGCCAGGTGGGGAGGCTTCGTGAGGATAGAGGGCGTTGCTTTCATTGCTGCCATCTTGTGTCTGTGCCCATAATGCTTAAGGGCAAGAACGGGGTCGGCGGCGGGAGCAAGGCGGTTGCGATGGAGGGTGGAGAGGCGGGAGCGTCAGTGCCAGCAGTCGGCCAGCCAGAAGGGGAGGCGATTCCCACGATGGAGGGCGTGGCGGGGCAAAGGACGCGGTACCGGAAGCGAAAGGAGGAAGCTCGGGGGAAGGAGCGCGCAGAAGGGCCAACGGACAGCATTGAGCTGACTGGAGAAGGCCAAGGGGAGGGGCTGCAGGCCAACGGTGGTAAGACGGCCCGTGTGGCCGAGGCAGTCGTTCCTCCTCATGTTTCTGTAGACGCTTGGGCTGGGGGTGCTGGGGCTTCTGCTGTGGGTAGTGATGCTCGCGCGTTGCCAGGAACTAGACC
>RPFO01001125.1:0-2500 GCA_009746045.1 Mesostigma viride
TTATTTGAATTTTTTATTATCATTGTAGAACATATGAAACCTTAACTATTTATCTAGAAATAATTCAAAACAATCTCTGATTATTGATCAAAGAAGATAAATAGATATAAGATCAAGAAACCATTGTCAACGAAATGTGAATTTTTCTAGAAGAGATAATGTCAATTTATAATCACATGTAAAAGAAATTCCGAATGAAGAGCCAGGTTACTTTGTTTTTCCATAAAGAAAACTATACCGGCTCTAGCTCTAGGTTCATGCGGAAGATTCATTCTAGTATACAAATTACCAGATAGAGTTGCGAGGTGACTATTACTCTCGCGATTATCCTCTTTCGCAACCGGGACTTGTAAAGACATTCTTTGTAAAATTTTTGTAAAAAAAATTGTACACTTTTTTATTCCAACTTTGGATTGGCAAAATATAAAATTTATTTTTAAAATAATAAGATGAAGTTCAGAATAGATTTTAAAATTTTATAATATTAAAAGAAAATACAAAAAATTTCTTTCTTTTTATTCTGCAAAATTTAAACTTTTAAAGAATTTCTATCCAAAATTTTTACTAAATAATCTAAGAGCAAATGTATTTGCTTCTAATTAAATTTTCGAAAATCTATTTATTTATTACCATTTACAATTAAAAATATAGAAGAAAAAACTTCTTTTTATCTTCTTCTAATGTAATCATTATGCCTACTGAAAAAAATAGAATTGCTTGGCTACTATTTTATATAATATCTAGATGATATTAATTAAGAAATTTATTGTAGCAATAGAATTGTTTATTTTTAATAGAAATAATTGCAGATATATTTTGCTTTGTACTGATAATAAAGTTAAAAATATTCAAACCAGTTTATCCATTTGCATTTTATGTGCTATATCTTATGCACTTATTAAAAAAATACAACAAACTTTCCAATTATCTTCAAAATTTGCTGCTTCCTGTTCATAGGTTTATAAAGAAATTCTAGAACAGGAATAAAATGATTTAATTACACTCACTTTCAAAACAAATAAAAAATGTTCTATTATCTAATGTCTTAATAACTTAATTTTTTGAATACTCTAAGTTTTCAACTTTATAAATTTTTTAGATTTGAATTTACATAATTTGGCTATTTGAACGAATTATTTCTAAATGTTCTATAATAGCATTTGTTTTTAAATCATAAATTTGAGTAAGAATTCTAGGATAAATACCAATTCCTATTACAGGAACTAATAAACAACTAATAATAAAAATTTCTCTTGCACTTGCATCAATTAAATTATTAACCTTCAATAATTTCAAATTTTCAGATCCATAAAATACTTGACGTAACATAGATAATAAATAAATTGGAGTTACAATAATACCTATTGCTTCTAAAAAGGTAATGATACCTCTAAATTCTATAGAATAAGCATTACTATTAGCAAATCCTAAAAATACCATTAATTCTGCAACAAATCCACTCATACCTGGCAAAGCTAATGATGCTAATGAACATGTCGTAAACATTGCAAATATTTTAGGCATGTATTTTGCAATACCACCCATATCTTCTAAAATTAGAGTACGTGTGCGATCATAAGTAGTTCCAGCTAGAAAAAATAAACTGGCTCCAATTAGCCCATGAGATACCATTTGTAACATTGCACCACTCAATCCAATGTCTGTGAAAGAACTAATACCAATTAATACAAAACCCATATGTGAAATAGAGGAGTAAGCAATTTTTCTTTTGATATTTCTTTGTGCAAAAGAAGTCAATGCAGCGTATATTATATTAATAACTCCAATGATAGCTAGATATGGTGCAAAATAAATATGTGCATTAGGCAACATATTCATATTAATTCTAATAAGTGCATATCCTCCCATTTTCAATAAAATACCTGCTAATAACATGCAAGTACTATAATGTGCTTCTCCATGTGTATCAGGTAACCATGTATGTACAGGAAAAGCAGGCAATTTTACTGCATATGCAATTAAAAAGCAAATATAGAATAATATTTCTAAATTAATTGGATATTCTTTTTCTCCTAATATTTGCATATCAAATGACATATTTTCGCCATAAAATGCCATACCAAAAGCTGCTATTAAAATAAATATGGATCCTAAAGCTGTATAAAGAATAAATTTTGTTGCTGCATATAATCTTTTTTTACCACCCCAAATAATCAACAATATATAAATTGGAATTAATTCCAATTCCCACATTAGGAAAAATAGTAGTAGATCTTGAGAGGCAAATACGCCTAGTTGACCGCTATACATAGCGAGCATTAAAAAATAAAACAATTTCGCATTTTTTTGAATAGGCCAAGCGCCTAACATAGCTAAAGTTGTGATAAAACCTGTCAATAAAATTAAAGGAATGGATAATCCATCTATTCCTAAACGCCAATGGAAATTAATCGAAGAAATCCATTCATAATCATCTATTAATTGAAGAGATGTATCTTGAATATTATATTTATATCCAAATATATAAGAAATTAATAAA
>RPFO01001125.1:10000-11543 GCA_009746045.1 Mesostigma viride
TTTAATGCTCGCTATGTATAGCGGTCAACTAGGCGTATTTGCCTCTCAAGATCTACTACTATTTTTCCTAATGTGGGAATTGGAATTAATTCCAATTTATATATTGTTGATTATTTGGGGTGGTAAAAAAAGATTATATGCAGCAACAAAATTTATTCTTTATACAGCTTTAGGATCCATATTTATTTTAATAGCAGCTTTTGGTATGGCATTTTATGGCGAAAATATGTCATTTGATATGCAAATATTAGGAGAAAAAGAATATCCAATTAATTTAGAAATATTATTCTATATTTGCTTTTTAATTGCATATGCAGTAAAATTGCCTGCTTTTCCTGTACATACATGGTTACCTGATACACATGGAGAAGCACATTATAGTACTTGCATGTTATTAGCAGGTATTTTATTGAAAATGGGAGGATATGCACTTATTAGAATTAATATGAATATGTTGCCTAATGCACATATTTATTTTGCACCATATCTAGCTATCATTGGAGTTATTAATATAATATACGCTGCATTGACTTCTTTTGCACAAAGAAATATCAAAAGAAAAATTGCTTACTCCTCTATTTCACATATGGGTTTTGTATTAATTGGTATTAGTTCTTTCACAGACATTGGATTGAGTGGTGCAATGTTACAAATGGTATCTCATGGGCTAATTGGAGCCAGTTTATTTTTTCTAGCTGGAACTACTTATGATCGCACACGTACTCTAATTTTAGAAGATATGGGTGGTATTGCAAAATACATGCCTAAAATATTTGCAATGTTTACGACATGTTCATTAGCATCATTAGCTTTGCCAGGTATGAGTGGATTTGTTGCAGAATTAATGGTATTTTTAGGATTTGCTAATAGTAATGCTTATTCTATAGAATTTAGAGGTATCATTACCTTTTTAGAAGCAATAGGTATTATTGTAACTCCAATTTATTTATTATCTATGTTACGTCAAGTATTTTATGGATCTGAAAATTTGAAATTATTGAAGGTTAATAATTTAATTGATGCAAGTGCAAGAGAAATTTTTATTATTAGTTGTTTATTAGTTCCTGTAATAGGAATTGGTATTTATCCTAGAATTCTTACTCAAATTTATGATTTAAAAACAAATGCTATTATAGAACATTTAGAAATAATTCGTTCAAATAGCCAAATTATGTAAATTCAAATCTAAAAAATTTATAAAGTTGAAAACTTAGAGTATTCAAAAAATTAAGTTATTAAGACATTAGATAATAGAACATTTTTTATTTGTTTTGAAAGTGAGTGTAATTAAATCATTTTATTCCTGTTCTAGAATTTCTTTATAAACCTATGAACAGGAAGCAGCAAATTTTGAAGATAATTGGAAAGTTTGTTGTATTTTTTTAATAAGTGCATAAGATATAGCACATAAAATGCAAATGGATAAACTGGTTTGAATATTTTTAACTTTATTATCAGTACAAAGCAAAATATATCTGCAATTATTTCTATTAAAAATAAACAATTCTATTGCTACAATAAATTTCTTAATTAATATCATCTA
>RPFO01001809.1:0-11478 GCA_009746045.1 Mesostigma viride
CCTACAGTCCATCCCAAAATTCTCCTGTCCGGGGAGTGATGCAAGCCTTTCGGATTTGGTACTAGATAAATCACTCGAGATCTGTGGTGTAGGAGTACTAACACCACGTGTCTGCCGCGGATGGTTATAATTATATTATCACGAAGGCTGACCTTGTCCATTGGATCTCTTATCTGTTGATAACACCTTCATCTGTTTTGCGGGCAATGTTACCAACAAGCTATCGGCATCCCTATGGGCACTAACTGTGCCGGGCTCCTTGCAAACCTCTATCTATACACTTATGAGCTTGCATTCATGGAGAATCTCATTGCCTCAAACGATGATTCTCATCAGGCGTTTATTCCATACATGTCGATACATTGATGATGTGTAACAAGCAAAAATGACTTTGTTGTTACATCCTTTGTTTTGTGAATGTTTGGCTTTTATTCGAGGACTTTTGGATCAGTATTGAGAAAGTTATGAGGTTTCTAAGACGACGGTACTTGGAGCTGATACTTTGTCAGCCAACTGATAGGAACCCTCATTGGTCGTGGCCTGATCCACGTAGGGTTGTAGTTTGTTGGCTGATACTACTGATAGGAGCCCTCATTGGTCGTGGCCTGATCCACGTGGGGTTGTAGTTTGTTAGTTGGTACTATTGAGTCTTAAATGCTCCTTTGGGACTTCAGTGCTCACGACAGATTTAGGATCTCATGGAAAGATTCTGCCAGGCTGTGTGTGGTGTTGTTCTGTTTTGTGTGACTAGGATGGATACGAAGATCTTGTATAGGATTCCATGGTTCTGATTGGTTCTCTTCAGGCTAAGGTTGGAGCAAGCTCGACAAGCACGTCGATATCAAGGACGTGGGGTCGCCATTGTTGCTACGTTGGTTTTGATTCACCATGGTATAATAAAGCTTGGCTTTGTTGTCCAATCCATAAGAGCCCCTTGGCTATAGACGTCCTTCAGTTCCACAGAGGTCGTCTATACACGAGCTTGTCTTTGTGTCTACAAGGGGTTGTGATTCCCTAAATCACGTGCTGTGGAATTTCCATCTCAACGTTGCTCGGATACTTGAAGTTCTGCGACTCAGGAAAGCAACCCAGGTAAAAGATCTTTCATATTGGACTGTGGATGATGTTGATGATCATTTTTAGTCGTTACATTGGTATCGGAGGATCTCTACTTTGGTGTTTCTCTTGAAGTCGCAACCTTCCGGGTAGTACAACGTTGATCAGATGTCTGTCATCCGAGAAGATTCATAGAGTTGCGGAAAACTTACGGTGTTACAGACTGAGACACATCCTGATGTGACTGTCTTGCTCTGTAACACTAGAAGTCAGCCGTAACCGTTGTCTCTACTAGGCAGACGATCGCGACTCCATGTGGAAGTATGAGTAGTTCGAAGACACAATCACCTTTACCCCCTACTAATCAAGGTTTGGAGATCCGTCATCATCTCTGGAACCCATTGCTAGGGAAGGTGCTGAGACAACTGCTCGTACTCCACGGCGTCAACTTGATTTCAACCGTACTTCTATGTCTGAAGTGAGGCGGCCCTCGTTGTCCATAGGGCCCAAGTTTTCCGTCATTGCATCTGGTCTCCAACCAGGCGAGCCATCGCTGACAGGCGTGGGTCGAGGAGCGTCACTGTCGCCCAGGATTCCAAGCGCGCGAACGAGTCCTGTGCGGAGTGCATCTTCTTCATTTCTTTTCCCGCTAAATACCACGCCTGGAAGAGACGGGACCAGACTTGCAGCGGATCGCCTCTCAGCAGCTAAAATCAGATTATTACACGATGAACAACACGCAGCGATGTATAGAAAGATGGTGGAGGAGGTGGAACAGGATGTGGGAAGACTTCGTCAGAGAATTGAGGAGGAGGAGGCGGCCATGCGTGACATGGTTGCTGGATTGGGGAGAGAGGCTCCTCGGTTGGGTGACGGAAGGGTTTTACCTAATAGTACCGCAGTTACTACGAGGAATGAGACGCAGGATAGCGATAGGCAGGATCCAGCGCAGACGACCTCGGTCACCTTCACCACCCCCGCCAGCGACGTCCCCGTGACCGTCACTATACCACCGCATCAAGGTTCCGCCCCGCCATTTCCAAAAATCGAATCCGTAGACAAGCTGTCGCTCACCAATCTAACCCACCGCAGTTTCGATCATTTCTCTACTCGATTCCAGGATGTGTTCGCTATCCACTTTGCTAACTACGGCAAACGAGCGGAAGAACGACTTTCCCTGGACATCCAGAAGAAGATGGTTCGACAGCGAATGAGCGACAGTGCAGCCGACAGGTTTGATGAGTTTTTACGATCCTCGGCAGGTAATACTTGCAAGGATTTGCCATCTCTCATGCTTTCATTTCGACGTTTTCTCCTTCCCCAGGACCAGCTCCGTCTGGACCGGGACGCGTTGGCCAACTGTACTCAGTCCGGCCTGACACTACCACAATACGTAGAGACGTTTACCAACCTGAGGGCCAAAATCCCCCAGTGCTCTGATTCTGAAGCTCTTCACAGGTTTCTGCATGGGCTCTCCCCTCAAGTCAGGGTGGATATTGACAAGCATTTCTCCCCTTTCGACTATGTCGAGTGGAAGTGGGATACTGTGCTGTCTTATGCCCTCACGCTGTGCCGTGTCCCTGACTTTTCCCTCAAGTGGGAGCCTGCTGCAGGCAACCAGGCGCCTGCTGTTAAGAAGCCCCTGAACCAGCTGAACGCTGTGATGGAGGAGCTCAGTGCCATGGAGCAGTCCAAAGGAGCCTGTTTCACGTGTGGCCAGCTGGGACACTTTGCACGGGATTGCCCCAAGCGAGACCAGTTCCCAGCGACACCAAGGGTCCTCAGGGGGTTCTTCCATTCACCAGACCACCCATTCCCTCCTGGGGTGAGCCAGAGCGACCACAGGGCACAGCCTGGGTTTAGACCCAACTTCCAGGCTTCGGGCAAGGGACCATTCCAGCCCAAGGGATTCAACAGGCAAGACAGGCGTCGGATGGTCAACGCCCTGTGGCACCTCCTAGCAGAGGAGGAGGAGGGAGAAGGGGAGGCAGACGGCATAGAGGATCAGCAGGTGCAGCCTTCAGTGGGGAGCTCGTCTTCAGATCATCCTCCTGAGCTGCCAAAAAACTAGTGGAGCCCCCAGGACTACGTCCAGCGGTGGAGTTAACTGGTTTGCCTGCTGTGCATGTCCGTCCTGTGAACAACTTGTCTGCCTCTGATTCCACCACCCCATTGGGCCCTCCTATTCCCAGTCAACTCTTGAAGTTCCAGGCTAGGCTGTTGAACGTGCCAGTCCCTTTGGCTCAGCCTTTATGTCTCTTCATGATTGACTCAGGTGCAGGAAGTAACTACATTTCCACTTCCTTGGTGCAGGAGCTGCATCTACCAGTGCTCCCCCACCCTGTGCCTGTTAAGGTCCAATATTCTGATGGTAGGCAGAGTAACTCACCTGGCTACGTGCAACTGCTTTTTCAAGTGTGCTCACGTCAAACCTTGTCTGTCACAGCAGATGTCATTCCACTCACTGCTGCTGATGTGATTCTGGGGATGCCATGGTTGGAGTCTGCTAATCCTGCCATCTTGTGGTCTGAGAAGGTGGTGCAGTTTCAGGATGGGTCAGTGTGGGACGCCACCACAGTGATTAAGGGGGGAGAAAGACCAGTCACAGAGTGCTGTTCTACTAATGAGGCTGTCAATGATGGGAGAGGGGTTGCAGGTGCCAAGGAGGACGTCAAGGTGCCTTCACTGGAAGAGAAACGTGCTGCCTTACTTAAGCACGTATGGTCTGCCAATCACACCTTGTCTTACCTGGCTACTTACCCAGTGGAACACGTCTTTCTCTTACAGTTGGTTCCTAACTCACCCTCTGATGAGACTCATGGCCACACGGTGAATGCTGTGAACCCAGTACCAGCTGTCACAGAGGAGGAGCAGAAGCTGCATGATGCCCTTTTGGACAGGTTTGCTGCCATTTTTGAGGACAAAATGCCACAGTACCCCCTGAAGGGCCAATCACTCATGTCATCAAGCTTGTGGATGGTGCCAGGCCTCCCTTTGTTCCCATGTACAGGATGGGGCCAGCTGAGATGGCAGAGCTGAAGGTGATCTTGACAGGCTGTTGGAAGCTGGACTCATTCTTCCTGCCAATAGTCCTTTCAGCTCTGGGTGTTTGCTTGTCCCCAAGCATGATGGTGGATGGCGGTTGTGCATTGATCTGAGAGGCCTGAACAAGGTCACAGTGAAGTCCAAGTATCCCTTGCCACGGATTGATGAGCTGCTAGAGAGGACAGCTGGATCATCTTACTTCACCAAGTTTGACCTTAGACACGCGTTCTGGCAGATCAGGATAGCTACTGAGGACATTCCAAAAACTGCATTCTCCACACCCTGGGGTCAGTTCCAGTGGACTGTGATGCCCATGGGGGCCTCCAACAGCCCAGCTACTATGCAGATGTTTGTGAATGCTATCTTTGGCCATCTGACAGGGAACTCTCTGCCTCAGATCTCCCCTGATCTCAGGAATCCCAGGTTCAAAGACATTGCCCACCTGTGTGACCCTGCAAGACCCGTGTTCAGGACCTGCGTGGTGGCCTACATGGACGACATCCTGGTGCACTCAAAGACGTTCAAGGAGCATCTGGAGAACGTGGAGGAGGTCTGAAGGTCATCCAGCACTACCACTTGTCTGTCAAGAGGTCTAAGGTGGAGTGGGGGCATGAAGTGGGGTTCCTAGGGTACAAGTTGAGTTCCTTGGGTATGACACCTGACAATGCTAAGATTGCTGCCATCCTTGAGTGGCCTGTGTTGCAGTCTGCACATGATGTCAAGTCCTTCCTGGGCATGGTGGGGTGGTACAGGCGTTTTATCCCTGACATGGCTGCCATCTCCACCCCCTTGCTTGAGTTAATCAAGAAGGATGTTCAGTTTGAGTGGACAGATAGGTGTCAGCAGGCCTTTGACCTGTTGAAGCAGAAGCTCACATCCACCCCTGTGCTAGTGGGTCCCAACCCAGATCTACCTTATCAGGTTAGGTCAGATGCCTCTCAAGGCGCCATAGGTGCTGTGCTGATGCAAGACCATGGCTATGGACCACAGCCAGTGGAGTACATGTCTAAAACCATGAGCTCAGCTGAACGTAACTACCCTGTACACGAGCAGGAGTTGCTGGGTTTAGTGGTAGCATGTCACAAGTGGGAGCATCTGTTGAAGGGAGCTCAGTTTTCTGTGGCTAGCAGTGCTACAGATGGGCTAGGGCAAGAGTCTATCACCCTGATGACTGACCACAGGCCCTTGGTGCACGTGCTAGAACAGAGTAGGATGAGTAAGAGGATGGCTGGGTGGATGGAGTACCTAGGGGGATTCTATCCTTTCTCTGTGCAGTATGTCCCAGGATCACAGAATGTGGTGCCAGACGCCCTCTCTAGAAGAAGGGATCTGATGGGACATTTCACGAGGATCTGGATATTTGTGCTGCCATGGTTTCTGTAGTAGAGTGTGGTGCTGTCACCAGGGCACAGGCAGCTAACCAGCAAACCTCCAAGCTGAGCCCACCCCTGTAGAGGCTAGCTTTAGTCACGAGATGCTCATTGACCAGGGCTTGTCCCAGGGTCGACAGGCGTCCAGGGTGGGGGTCAGTCACTGCAGAGCAGTCTTAGGGAGGGTTCTGCTAGTAGCCAGCCCACTCTCACTACACAACCAAGCACAGAGAATCCTAGGAGGGGGAAGGGACGGCCCAGGAAGTGGATACTGGAGCCAGGGATGCTGACCAAGTCTAGAGGATTGGCAGCTGAGATCAAGGGGAAGTCACGTACACCTGTGGCTGATGTTCTGTCATCCAAGCATCTAGTCACTAGTCACCTGCAGGAGGGTGAGGTGCTGCAGCTGCAGCCTTTAGGACCTGGCAAACAGCTAGTCCTGCCTAACCCTATGAGTATAGCCCTGCTGGACGTGATTAAGGCCTTCACTAAAACTGAGGACCTGGCCACTAAGGCCATTCAGGAAGGAAGCTTTGGTAACAGACCTGTGGAGTACTGGGAGGGAGTCCTGTATGTCCACACCCAGGATGCAGATCATGTAGTAACCAGGAAGGTCTATGTGCCAGAAATGGCCATTCCCACTGTGTTGCATTGCTTCCATGACGACGTGACTGCATGTCATCCTGGGTATGCTAAGCTTCTCCATGAAGTACAAGAGAGGTTTTGGTGGCCTGGCATGTTTCGTGATATCAAAGCCTATGTGGCTTCCTGTGACTCATGCCAAAGGAATAAGGTTAGGACTCAGGCAGTGCCTATCTTTCCTATGGCCATGCCTATTCCCCTTCGACCCTGGATCAGTGTGACCATGGACTTCATTTGTGGCTTGCCTGTTTCTGATGCTGGCAATGACAGGATACTAGTGGTGATGGACAGGCTGTCTAGAATGTGCCACCTCATCCCCTGCAATGCCCATCTCACAGCTGCCCAGTGTGTAGAGTTGTTCATGAAGGAGTGTACAGATTGCATGGCATGCCACGTGTAATCATCACTGACCAGGATCCCTTGTGGATGTCTGGGTTTTGGAAGTCCTTCTTTGACATCCTAGACACTAAGTTGGCCTTTGGAGTAGCATACAGGTGTGCCAGCACGGGGGCTGTGGAGAGGCTGAACCGTATTGTACGGGAATGCCAGAAGCACTATTGTACCCATGATAACAAGGAATGGGACAAGAAACTTCCCTTCATAGAGTTTGCCATCAACAACTCACCCCTGGCTCCTCACCAAATGTCTCCATTTGTCATTTGCCATGGCCAGTGCCCCTTGACTCCATTTGACCTGGAGTTACCTGATAGGGATGCTGAAGGCCCCTTCAGAAGACGCCTAACCTCTGTCCACCAGTTGATTGCATCCTTCCAGGAAGCTCACAGTATGGTGGCTGCTCAGATGTTGCATGCACAGGACAAGTATTTAAACAATGCTTGGCAACAGATGTTGGCTACACACACCTTTGTGGCTCCTGGTGACCTGGTGCTCTTGGAGGCTAATCGTGTGCTACCTGAAAAGGAGCAATGCAGGAAACTGCAACCCTTGTGGTTGGGACCTTACCCTGTCCTGGACACCTTCCACTATGGGACTGTAGTTCAAGTCCAGGTGCCTTCCCACTGGAGGCTTAAGACTAACGTGTTTCACCTGGCCCAGCTCAAACTGTATAAACGCAATACCTTGCAGGGACGCCTTTCTGCTCCATTACCATTTGAGCTGGATACTGAGGGGGAGAGGATATATGAAGTGGAGCAGCTGGTGGCTCACAGAGTCAAAGGAAAGGGTAGGACCAAGCAGCTGCAGTTTAAGGTGCACTGGAAAGGAGAGTTAGAGTCTACTGCCACATGGCTGTGGTTGTCTGACTTGACTCACTGCCATGAGTGGTCCAGGAGTATTGCCAAAAGAAGGGGCTCACTCTTCCTTCTTGGTATACTGAGTTGGTGCAAACCACTGCTCCCCTTCCTATATCTCAGGACTAACGAATGGTTTCTTCGTGCATGCTGTGTGGTCCCAGATGGAGGAGGAGTTCACGTACCCCAACTTGGGCCTGGGCGCCACCACGGAGGAAGGGGTCACGGGTATGCATCCAGAACCCCAACCCCATGAGTTATGTGGAATCCCTGTTTGACAGTATTGTCAGGCGTGACCTTAGGAGGGGTCAGCAGATGGATACCATTAACAAGCTCTTGCATTCAGTGATCTCCAAGCAGGATAAGCTACAGGAGCTTCTTCAGGGGTTGTCCTTGTCCCAGCCCCAGATGGGGAGTGGTGTTAACATAGCTCTCAGCTCCAGCAGCACTCCCATCATTCAGATTCCTCGTCATGTGGTACCTGTCAAGAATGTGGTGGCCTATGTGGATCACAGGAAGTGCATGGGACCTTGTGAGCATTGTGAGACGCTGGCCAAGGCAGTGGCTGCCCTTAACAGGGAGGAGGGGGAAGTGAGCCCTGAGGGTTATGTGGAGGAGGTCTTGTCTCAGTTGCACACCAGCCTGTATGAGATTGGCTCTCCTTTTGTGGGCCACCTGTTGCACAGGATGTTTGCCTTGACTCCAGGACCTGAGATTGACATGAGACCTGCAGAGGGGCAGGATATGTTGACCACCTTGCCTGAGGCTTTGAAAGGAGCCTTCATGCAGTTCCAGCCAGTGAGCATGGGTGAGGCCTCCTACATGGAGTTGTTGGAGTTTTCAGTGCAGCAGGGAGATTTTGACTTGGCTCCTTCTTCTTCCAGCTCGGTCAATGGGTGCTTCCCTTTGGAGACATCCAACCTTTTCTGCAGCCCAGGGTTGCCTAAGTTCACCATGGAGCTCAAGGTTCGTCTGACCCCATTGAGGGTGTTGGTGCCTTTGACAGGTGCTAAGTGGTCAGTGGTCAAGACCTTTCTCCAGTTCTGGTGGGCGTACAGGTCATGGGTGAGCAGGCACAAGACGTCTTCTACTTGGGTGATGGATCCTGAGAGCCAGTCTGTGGTGCTTCTCTCCTACCCAGGGACATGCCTGCGTTATGTTGCCCAGATGGCAGCAGGGGCTGCAGAGACGTGCATGGTGCTGCAGGTCAGCAGGAACTGGCCAGACTTGGTTCACATGGTGGAGCAGTTTCCCTTGTTTGGGACCAGGGGCAAGGATGGTGTGAATGGGGATTGGTATAGCCTGTGAAGAACAGAGCTGTGCAGGAAGAGGATGGGGAAGGATGGGGGAAGAGTATGGAAGGTGCTTTGGATTGTGGTGTGAGGGGGGGATTCCAGGATGGATGATGGGGGGGGGCTCCAGTCCAGTTCTGATGTTCCAGTCCAGAGTTCCAGGTTCCAGGATGCTGAATGGAAGACCTTGTATTATGAGAAGTGTTTATCTGGCTTTATAGTAGATAAGGTAGTGACTTGTTTGCTGTAGAGACCTGTGACTAGATGTTATGAGATAGGAGGCCCTGTTTTCAGGGATGTAAAAACCCATCTGCTTTTCCCAAGAGATGGTGGATTTCTGTTCAATGTTCCTCTGCCTTCAAGAGTTGGCTATTGGACCTGGGAGGTCCAGTTTTGAGGGGGAGATATGTAACAAGCAAAAATGACTTTGTTGTTACATCCTTTGTTTTGTGAATGTTTGGCTTTTATTCGAGGACTTTTGGATCAGTATTGAGAAAGTTATGAGGTTTCTAAGACGACGGTACTTGGAGCTGATACTTTGTCAGCCAACTGATAGGAACCCTCATTGGTCGTGGCCTGATCCACGTAGGGTTGTAGTTTGTTGGCTGATACTACTGATAGGAGCCCTCATTGGTCGTGGCCTGATCCACGTGGGGTTGTAGTTTGTTAGTTGGTACTATTGAGTCTTAAATGCTCCTTTGGGACTTCAGTGCTCACGACAGATTTAGGATCTCATGGAAAGATTCTGCCAGGCTGTGTGTGGTGTTGTTCTGTTTTGTGTGACTAGGATGGATACGAAGATCTTGTATAGGATTCCATGGTTCTGATTGGTTCTCTTCAGGCTAAGGTTGGAGCAAGCTCGACAAGCACGTCGATATCAAGGACGTGGGGTCGCCATTGTTGCTACGTTGGTTTTGATTCACCATGGTATAATAAAGCTTGGCTTTGTTGTCCATCCATAAGAGCCCCTTGGCTATAGACGTCCTTCAGTTCCACAGAGGTCGTCTATACACGAGCTTGTCTTTGTGTCTACAAGGGGTTGTGATTCCCTAAATCACGTGCTGTGGAATTTCCATCTCAACGTTGCTCGGATACTTGAAGTTCTGCGACTCAGGAAAGCAACCCAGGTAAAAGATCTTTCATATTGGACTGTGGATGATGTTGATGATCATTTTTAGTCGTTACACCCTTGCAGGAAGTAGCCCAGAATGTATTAAAAGCCATATGCCCCTTCTCAGGGATATGAGCTCCATGTACTCCCAACGGAGACATTAATTAATTAATTAATAGACACGTGACTGCGTCACGTGAGCAGAAGTCCAACGGAGACATGTTACAATTCAATTTAATTTAATTTAATCTAGTATACGCAGTCACGTGTCTATTAATTACTTACTTAATTAATATAGTATACAGCCCTTTATTCTGATTTGCCCTTTATATTTACAGCCCATATCAGCCAGGGAGCACCAGTCAGTGCGTAATGCAGTTACTAATGCACATAACTTAAAACGTTATACTGATCCATCTCGTAGTGTTTATGCTTTGTAAGGTTCCAGGCTGAAGGTCAGAGTCTTGGAGCAGCTGCAAGCAGGTGGTAGGGCAAAAGAAAACAATTGCAGTGCATGACAGCAAACCCACCCAGAAAACCACAACAGCCAAGGGTGAGTGAACTGAATAAGGTCATCTTTACGGGGGGGACTCTTACTCAGATATGGTTGGATATGCAGGACAAGCAGCGTTGGGCGGACATTGTTTAAGGGCTATGAACCCCCACCTGTGGGTCCTAGGAAATATAAAAAGCATGGTAGGCATAGTTTGCGTGCAAGATTAGCTTGAGGCCTCACTCGAGGCCCATATTTTAGACTAGCTGTGGACATACATGTACATATTGACGTCTTAGGGAGACGTCCACTATATCTTAAACTGGGGAATTCAGTGCTCCGTGGTTCCCCAGCGGGACACGAGACTAATTAATTAACTAATTAACAGGGGGGGGGGGGGGGACCACGACTGAGGTGCAAGCAAGGCTCAACCATGTCACACTAACAGCGGAAAACGACACCAGCTTGCCACTGCATTATGTCAACTCGCCACTGCACCATGAAAACAACGATATCAACTCACCGCCGCAGTATGAAATACAGCCAGCGAGGGCACAAGTTGTTGAGAAGCAAAGGATTTCTATACACACCAATAATTTCCTATCAATACTGATCCTTCTAGGTAGAAAAGCAGGCACATGACAGAATGGGCGGCAGTGCCACCACCATCGCAATATCCTGCTCCAAACAACCTTCATTTATCTAAATGTATTGATAACAATGCTAGTGCAAGGGAGGACACGCAAGATGGCCCGAGTACCGTTTAGGGTTTTACTGCAAGTTCCAGGCCCTGCCCTGATTGTCTCGTTGGTAACAATTCAAGGCATTCAACCCTGTGGCCTCACCGACACAATCAGGTAGAGGAGACAACCGCGTGTTTCTATACTAACGATAAACAAATCGAGGCAGATCGCCCGATGCCACAAACCAACGCCAGAGCCCTCAAAGAGACCCCTACATGAGCCATCGATGCGCAGGTGGCAGGAACACACTGGCAGCAGCTAGGATGAGGGGAGCGACAAGATGAGTCATGGACGTCCAGTGCTTTATTTTTTGGTCACCGGCGTTTCCCTTCACCCAACACCACGACGGGCTGACCCAATACCTGAGACACCACCCGTGCCGGCCACACCCACTCACGGTTCTAGCGCCAGTGGACGGCCACAAGCACCCATTATAATTAGAAAGCCCGAGAGCATCAGTCGCAGGGTACCTGTCC
>RPFO01001454.1:0-11474 GCA_009746045.1 Mesostigma viride
CGCCTAGCCCACGGTCACAATTGGCCGACAGGTAGATGCAGCCAGCCCCGGGCGTGTCGCAGACAGTAATCACTACGTAGGCCGCGGTGCCGCACCTCGGCGCAGGTTTTTTCAGCTGTGCATGGAGAAAAAAACGTGTCTCAATCCAGGAACCCCCGTCGGTTCATCATGTCAGCCTAGAAAACTGGAGCGGTGGAGCCACAACTAACGGGAAAGCCGCATTCAAATTCGCCTAGCCCACGGGTCACAATTGGCCGACAGGTAGATGCAGCCAGCCCCAGGCGTGTCGCAGACAGTAATCACTACGTAGGCCGCGGTGCCGCACCTCGGCGCAGGTTTTTTCAGCTGTGCATGGAGAAAAAAACGTGTCTCAATCCAGGAACCCCCGTCGGTTCATCATGTCAGCCTAGAAAACTGGAGCGATGGAGCCACAACTAACGGGAAAGCCGCATTCAAATTCGCCTAGCCCACGGGTCACAATTGGCCGACAGGTAGATGCAGCCAGCCCCAGGCGTGTCGCAGACAGTAATCACTACCGTAGGCCGCGGTGCCGCACCTCGGCGCAGGTTTTTTCAGCTGTGCATGGAGAAAAAAACGTGTCTCAATCCAGGAACCCCCGTCGGTTCATCATGCAGCCTAGAAAACTGGAGCGATGGAGCCACAACTAACGGGAAAGCCGCATTCAAATTCGCCTAGCCCACGGGTCACAATTGGCCGACAGGTAGATGCAGCCAGCCCCAGGCGTGTCGCAGACAGTAATCACTACGTAGGCCGCGGTGCCGCACCTCGGCGCAGGTTTTTCAGCTGTGCATGGAGAAAAAAACGTGTCTCAATCCAGGAACCCCCGTCGGTTCATCATGTCAGCCTAGAAAACTGGAGCGTGGAGCCACAACTAACGGGAAAGCCGCATTCAAATTCGCCTAGCCCACGGGTCACAATTGGCCGACAGGTAGATGCAGCCAGCCCCAGGCGTGTCGCAGACAGTAATCACTACGTAGGCCGCGCCGCACCTCGGCGCAGGTTTTTTCAGCTGTGCATGGAGAAAAAAACGTGTCTCAATCCAGGAACCCCCGTCGGTTCATCATGTCAGCCTAGAAAACTGGAGGATGGAGCCACAACTAACGGGAAAGCCGCATTCAAATTCGCCTAGCCCACGGGTCACAATTGGCCGACAGGTAGATGCAGCCAGCCCCAGGCGTGTCGCAGACAGTAATCACTAGTAGGCCGCGGTGCCGCACCTCGGCGCAGGTTTTTTCAGCTGTGCATGGAGAAAAAAACGTGTCTCAATCCAGGAACCCCCGTCGGTTCATGTCATGCAGCCTAGAAAACTGGAGCGTGGAGCCACAACTAACGGGAAAGCCGCATTCAAATTCGCCTAGCCCACGGGTCACAATTGGCCGACAGGTAGATGCAGCCAGCCCCGGCGTGTCGCAGACAGTAATCACTACGTAGGCCGTGCCGCACCTCGGCGCAGGTTTTTTCAGCTGTGCATGGAGAAAAAAACGTGTCTCAATCCAGGAACCCCCGTCGGTTCATCATGTCAGCCTAGAAAACTGGAGCGGTGGAGCCACAACTAACGGGAAAGCCGCATTCAAATTCGCCTAGCCCACGGGTCACAATTGGCCGACAGGTAGATGCAGCCAGCCCCGGGCGTGTCGCAGACAGTAATCACTACGTAGGCCGCGGTGCCGCACCTCGGCGCAGGTTTTTTCAGCTGTGCATGGAGAAAAAAACGTGTCTCAATCCAGGAACCCCCGTCGGTTCATCATGTCAGCCTAGAAAACTGGAGCGGTGGAGCCACAACTAACGGGAAAGCCGCATTCAAATTCGCCTAGCCCACGGGTCACAATTGGCCGACAGGTAGATGCAGCCAGCCCCGGGCGTGTCGCAGACAGTAATCACTACGTAGGCCGCGGTGCCGCACCTCGGCGCAGGTTTTTTCAGCTGTGCATGGAGAAAAAAACGTGTCTCAATCCAGGAACCCCCGTCGGTTCATCATGTCAGCCTAGAAAACTGGAGCGGTGGAGCCACAACTAACGGGAAAGCCGCATTCAAATTCGCCTAGCCCACGGGTCACAATTGGCCGACAGGTAGATGCAGCCAGCCCCGGGCGTGTCGCAGACAGTAATCACTACGTAGGCCGCGGTGCCGCACCTCGGCGCAGGTTTTTTCAGCTGTGCATGGAGAAAAAAACGTGTCTCAATCCAGGAACCCCCGTCGGTTCATCATGTCAGCCTAGAAAACTGGAGCGGTGGAGCCACAACTAACGGGAAAGCCGCATTCAAATTCGCCTAGCCCACGGGTCACAATTGGCCGACAGGTAGATGCAGCCAGCCCCGGGCGTGTCGCAGACAGTAATCACTACGTAGGCCGCGGTGCCGCACCTCGGCGCAGGTTTTTTCAGCTGTGCATGGAGAAAAAAACGTGTCTCAATCCAGGAACCCCCGTCGGTTCATCATGTCAGCCTAGAAAACTGGAGCGGTGGAGCCACAACTAACGGGAAAGCCGCATTCAAATTCGCCTAGCCCACGGGTCACAATTGGCCGACAGGTAGATGCAGCCAGCCCCGGGCGTGTCGCAGACAGTAATCACTACGTAGGCCGCGGTGCCGCACCTCGGCGCAGGTTTTTTCAGCTGTGCATGGAGAAAAAAACGTGTCTCAATCCAGGAACCCCCGTCGGTTCATCATGTCAGCCTAGAAAACTGGAGCGGTGGAGCCACAACTAACGGGAAAGCCGCATTCAAATTCGCCTAGCCCACGGGTCACAATTGGCCGACAGGTAGATGCAGCCAGCCCCGGGCGTGTCGCAGACAGTAATCACTACGTAGGCCGCGGTGCCGCACCTCGGCGCAGGTTTTTTCAGCTGTGCATGGAGAAAAAAACGTGTCTCAATCCAGGAACCCCCGTCGGTTCATCATGTCAGCCTAGAAAACTGGAGCGGTGGAGCCACAACTAACGGGAAAGCCGCATTCAAATTCGCCTAGCCCACGGGTCACAATTGGCCGACAGGTAGATGCAGCCAGCCCCGGGCGTGTCGCAGACAGTAATCACTACTGTAGGCCGCGGTGCCGCACCTCGGCGCAGGTTTTTTCAGCTGTGCATGGAGAAAAAAACGTGTCTCAATCCAGGAACCCCCGTCGGTTCATCATGTCAGCCTAGAAAACTGGAGCGGTGGAGCCACAACTAACGGGAAAGCCGCATTCAAATTCGCCTAGCCCACGGGTCACAATTGGCCGACAGGTAGATGCAGCCAGCCCCGGGCGTGTCGCAGACAGTAATCACTACTGTAGGCCGCGGTGCCGCACCTCGGCGCAGGTTTTTTCAGCTGTGCATGGAGAAAAAAACGTGTCTCAATCCAGGAACCCCCGTCGGTTCATCATGTCAGCCTAGAAAACTGGAGCGGTGGAGCCACAACTAACGGGAAAGCCGCATTCAAATTCGCCTAGCCCACGGGTCACAATTGGCCGACAGGTAGATGCAGCCAGCCCCGGGCGTGTCGCAGACAGTAATCACTACTGTAGGCCGCGGTGCCGCACCTCGGCGCAGGTTTTTTCAGCTGTGCATGGAGAAAAAAACGTGTCTCAATCCAGGAACCCCCGTCGGTTCATCATGTCAGCCTAGAAAACTGGAGCGGTGGAGCCACAACTAACGGGAAAGCCGCATTCAAATTCGCCTAGCCCACGGGTCACAATTGGCCGACAGGTAGATGCAGCCAGCCCCGGGCGTGTCGCAGACAGTAATCACTACTGTAGGCCGCGGTGCCGCACCTCGGCGCAGGTTTTTTCAGCTGTGCATGGAGAAAAAAACGTGTCTCAATCCAGGAACCCCCGTCGGTTCATCATGTCAGCCTAGAAAACTGGAGCGGTGGAGCCACAACTAACGGGAAAGCCGCATTCAAATTCGCCTAGCCCACGGGTCACAATTGGCCGACAGGTAGATGCAGCCAGCCCCGGGCGTGTCGCAGACAGTAATCACTACTGTAGGCCGCGGTGCCGCACCTCGGCGCAGGTTTTTTCAGCTGTGCATGGAGAAAAAAACGTGTCTCAATCCAGGAACCCCCGTCGGTTCATCATGTCAGCCTAGAAAACTGGAGCGGTGGAGCCACAACTAACGGGAAAGCCGCATTCAAATTCGCCTAGCCCACGGGTCACAATTGGCCGACAGGTAGATGCAGCCAGCCCCGGGCGTGTCGCAGACAGTAATCACTACTGTAGGCCGCGGTGCCGCACCTCGGCGCAGGTTTTTTCAGCTGTGCATGGAGAAAAAAACGTGTCTCAATCCAGGAACCCCCGTCGGTTCATCATGTCAGCCTAGAAAACTGGAGCGGTGGAGCCACAACTAACGGGAAAGCCGCATTCAAATTCGCCTAGCCCACGGGTCACAATTGGCCGACAGGTAGATGCAGCCAGCCCCGGGCGTGTCGCAGACAGTAATCACTACTGTAGGCCGCGGTGCCGCACCTCGGCGCAGGTTTTTTCAGCTGTGCATGGAGAAAAAAACGTGTCTCAATCCAGGAACCCCCGTCGGTTCATCATGTCAGCCTAGAAAACTGGAGCGGTGGAGCCACAACTAACGGGAAAGCCGCATTCAAATTCGCCTAGCCCACGGGTCACAATTGGCCGACAGGTAGATGCAGCCAGCCCCGGGCGTGTCGCAGACAGTAATCACTACTGTAGGCCGCGGTGCCGCACCTCGGCGCAGGTTTTTTCAGCTGTGCATGGAGAAAAAAACGTGTCTCAATCCAGGAACCCCCGTCGGTTCATCATGTCAGCCTAGAAAACTGGAGCGGTGGAGCCACAACTAACGGGAAAGCCGCATTCAAATTCGCCTAGCCCACGGGTCACAATTGGCCGACAGGTAGATGCAGCCAGCCCCGGGCGTGTCGCAGACAGTAATCACTACTGTAGGCCGCGGTGCCGCACCTCGGCGCAGGTTTTTTCAGCTGTGCATGGAGAAAAAAACGTGTCTCAATCCAGGAACCCCCGTCGGTTCATCATGTCAGCCTAGAAAACTGGAGCGGTGGAGCCACAACTAACGGGAAAGCCGCATTCAAATTCGCCTAGCCCACGGGTCACAATTGGCCGACAGGTAGATGCAGCCAGCCCCGGGCGTGTCGCAGACAGTAATCACTACTGTAGGCCGCGGTGCCGCACCTCGGCGCAGGTTTTTTCAGCTGTGCATGGAGAAAAAAACGTGTCTCAATCCAGGAACCCCCGTCGGTTCATCATGTCAGCCTAGAAAACTGGAGCGGTGGAGCCACAACTAACGGGAAAGCCGCATTCAAATTCGCCTAGCCCACGGGTCACAATTGGCCGACAGGTAGATGCAGCCAGCCCCGGGCGTGTCGCAGACAGTAATCACTACTGTAGGCCGCGGTGCCGCACCTCGGCGCAGGTTTTTTCAGCTGTGCATGGAGAAAAAAACGTGTCTCAATCCAGGAACCCCCGTCGGTTCATCATGTCAGCCTAGAAAACTGGAGCGGTGGAGCCACAACTAACGGGAAAGCCGCATTCAAATTCGCCTAGCCCACGGGTCACAATTGGCCGACAGGTAGATGCAGCCAGCCCCGGGCGTGTCGCAGACAGTAATCACTACTGTAGGCCGCGGTGCCGCACCTCGGCGCAGGTTTTTTCAGCTGTGCATGGAGAAAAAAACGTGTCTCAATCCAGGAACCCCCGTCGGTTCATCATGTCAGCCTAGAAAACTGGAGCGGTGGAGCCACAACTAACGGGAAAGCCGCATTCAAATTCGCCTAGCCCACGGGTCACAATTGGCCGACAGGTATAGATGCAGCCAGCCCCGGGCGTGTCGCAGACAGTAATCACTACTGTAGGCCGCGGTGCCGCACCTCGGCGCAGGTTTTTTCAGCTGTGCATGGAGAAAAAAACGTGTCTCAATCCAGGAACCCCCGTCGGTTCATCATGTCAGCCTAGAAAACTGGAGCGGTGGAGCCACAACTAACGGGAAAGCCGCATTCAAATTCGCCTAGCCCACGGGTCACAATTGGCCGACAGGTATAGATGCAGCCAGCCCCGGGCGTGTCGCAGACAGTAATCACTACTGTAGGCCGCGGTGCCGCACCTCGGCGCAGGTTTTTTCAGCTGTGCATGGAGAAAAAAACGTGTCTCAATCCAGGAACCCCCGTCGGTTCATCATGTCAGCCTAGAAAACTGGAGCGGTGGAGCCACAACTAACGGGAAAGCCGCATTCAAATTCGCCTAGCCCACGGGTCACAATTGGCCGACAGGTATAGATGCAGCCAGCCCCGGGCGTGTCGCAGACAGTAATCACTACTGTAGGCCGCGGTGCCGCACCTCGGCGCAGGTTTTTTCAGCTGTGCATGGAGAAAAAAACGTGTCTCAATCCAGGAACCCCCGTCGGTTCATCATGTCAGCCTAGAAAACTGGAGCGGTGGAGCCACAACTAACGGGAAAGCCGCATTCAAATTCGCCTAGCCCACGGGTCACAATTGGCCGACAGGTATAGATGCAGCCAGCCCCGGGCGTGTCGCAGACAGTAATCACTACTGTAGGCCGCGGTGCCGCACCTCGGCGCAGGTTTTTTCAGCTGTGCATGGAGAAAAAAACGTGTCTCAATCCAGGAACCCCCGTCGGTTCATCATGTCAGCCTAGAAAACTGGAGCGGTGGAGCCACAACTAACGGGAAAGCCGCATTCAAATTCGCCTAGCCCACGGGTCACAATTGGCCGACAGGTAGATGCAGCCAGCCCCGGGCGTGTCGCAGACAGTAATCACTACTGTAGGCCGCGGTGCCGCACCTCGGCGCAGGTTTTTTCAGCTGTGCATGGAGAAAAAAACGTGTCTCAATCCAGGAACCCCCGTCGGTTCATCATGTCAGCCTAGAAAACTGGAGCGGTGGAGCCACAACTAACGGGAAAGCCGCATTCAAATTCGCCTAGCCCACGGGTCACAATTGGCCGACAGGTAGATGCAGCCAGCCCCGGGCGTGTCGCAGACAGTAATCACTACTGTAGGCCGCGGTGCCGCACCTCGGCGCAGGTTTTTTCAGCTGTGCATGGAGAAAAAAACGTGTCTCAATCCAGGAACCCCCGTCGGTTCATCATGTCAGCCTAGAAAACTGGAGCGGTGGAGCCACAACTAACGGGAAAGCCGCATTCAAATTCGCCTAGCCCACGGGTCACAATTGGCCGACAGGTATAGATGCAGCCAGCCCCGGGCGTGTCGCAGACAGTAATCACTACTGTAGGCCGCGGTGCCGCACCTCGGCGCAGGTTTTTTCAGCTGTGCATGGAGAAAAAAACGTGTCTCAATCCAGGAACCCCCGTCGGTTCATCATGTCAGCCTAGAAAACTGGAGCGGTGGAGCCACAACTAACGGGAAAGCCGCATTCAAATTCGCCTAGCCCACGGGTCACAATTGGCCGACAGGTATAGATGCAGCCAGCCCCGGGCGTGTCGCAGACAGTAATCACTACTGTAGGCCGCGGTGCCGCACCTCGGCGCAGGTTTTTTCAGCTGTGCATGGAGAAAAAAACGTGTCTCAATCCAGGAACCCCCGTCGGTTCATCATGTCAGCCTAGAAAACTGGAGCGGTGGAGCCACAACTAACGGGAAAGCCGCATTCAAATTCGCCTAGCCCACGGGTCACAATTGGCCGACAGGTAGATGCAGCCAGCCCCGGGCGTGTCGCAGACAGTAATCACTACTGTAGGCCGCGGTGCCGCACCTCGGCGCAGGTTTTTTCAGCTGTGCATGGAGAAAAAAACGTGTCTCAATCCAGGAACCCCCGTCGGTTCATCATGTCAGCCTAGAAAACTGGAGCGGTGGAGCCACAACTAACGGGAAAGCCGCATTCAAATTCGCCTAGCCCACGGGTCACAATTGGCCGACAGGTAGATGCAGCCAGCCCCGGGCGTGTCGCAGACAGTAATCACTACTGTAGGCCGCGGTGCCGCACCTCGGCGCAGGTTTTTTCAGCTGTGCATGGAGAAAAAAACGTGTCTCAATCCAGGAACCCCCGTCGGTTCATCATGTCAGCCTAGAAAACTGGAGCGGTGGAGCCACAACTAACGGGAAAGCCGCATTCAAATTCGCCTAGCCCACGGGTCACAATTGGCCGACAGGTAGATGCAGCCAGCCCCGGGCGTGTCGCAGACAGTAATCACTACTGTAGGCCGCGGTGCCGCACCTCGGCGCAGGTTTTTTCAGCTGTGCATGGAGAAAAAAACGTGTCTCAATCCAGGAACCCCCGTCGGTTCATCATGTCAGCCTAGAAAACTGGAGCGGTGGAGCCACAACTAACGGGAAAGCCGCATTCAAATTCGCCTAGCCCACGGGTCACAATTGGCCGACAGGTAGATGCAGCCAGCCCCGGGCGTGTCGCAGACAGTAATCACTACGTAGGCCGCGGTGCCGCACCTCGGCGCAGGTTTTTTCAGCTGTGCATGGAAAAAAAACGTGTCTCAATCCAGGAACCCCCGTCGGTTCATCATGTCAGCCTAGAAAACTGGAGCGGTGGAGCCACAACTAACGGGAAAGCCGCATTCAAATTCGCCTAGCCCACGGGTCACAATTGGCCGACAGGTAGATGCAGCCAGCCCCGGGCGTGTCGCAGACAGTAATCACTACTGTAGGCCGCGGTGCCGCACCTCGGCGCAGGTTTTTTCAGCTGTGCATGGAGAAAAAAACGTGTCTCAATCCAGGAACCCCCGTCGGTTCATCATGTCAGCCTAGAAAACTGGAGCGGTGGAGCCACAACTAACGGGAAAGCCGCATTCAAATTCGCCTAGCCACGGGTCACAATTGGCCGACAGGTATAGATGCAGCCAGCCCCGGCGTGTCGCAGACAGTAATCACTACTGTAGGCGCGGTGCCGCACCTCGGCGCAGGTTTTTTCAGCTGTGCATGGAGAAAAAAACGTGTCTCAATCCAGGAACCCCCGTCGGTTCATCATGTCAGCCTAGAAAACTGGAGCGGTGGAGCCACAACTAACGGGAAAGCCGCATTCAAATTCGCCTAGCCCACGGGTCACAATTGGCCGACAGGTATAGATGCAGCCAGCCCCGGGCGTGTCGCAGACAGTAATCACTACTGTAGGCCGCGGTGCCGCACCTCGGCGCAGGTTTTTTCAGCTGTGCATGGAGAAAAAAACGTGTCTCAATCCAGGAACCCCCGTCGGTTCATCATGTCAGCCTAGAAAACTGGAGCGGTGGAGCCACAACTAACGGGAAAGCCGCATTCAAATTCGCTAGCCCACGGGTCACAATTGGCCGACAGCAGGTTATAGATGCAGCCAGCCCCGGGCGTGTCGCAGACAGTATCACTACTGTAGGCCGCGGTGCCGCACCTCGGCGCAGGTTTTTTCAGCTGTGCATGGAGAAAAAAACGTGTCTCAATCCAGGAACCCCCGTCGGTTCATCATGTCAGCCTAGAAAACTGGAGCGGTGGAGCCACAACTAACGGAAAGCCGCATCAAAATTCGCCTAGCCACGGGTCACAATTGGCCGACAGGTATAGATGCAGCCAGCCCGGGCGTGTCGCAGACAGTAATCACTACTGTAGGGCCGCGGTGCCGCACCTCGGCGCAGGTTTTTTCAGCTGTGCATGGAGAAAAAAAACGTGTCTCAATCCAGGAACCCCCGTCGGTTCATCATGTCAGCCTAGAAAACTGGAGCGGTGGAGCCCACAACTAACGGGAAAAGCCGCATTCAAATTCGCCTAGCCCACGGGTCACAAATTGGCGACAGCAGGTATAGATGCAGCCAGCCCCGGGCGTGTCGCAGACAGTAATCACTACTGTAGGCCGCGGTGGCCGCACCTCGGCGCAGGTTTTTTCAGCTGTGCATGGAGAAAAAAAACGTGTCTCAATCCAGGAACCCCCGTCGTTCATCATGTCAGCCTAGAAAAACTGGAGCGGTGAGAGCCACAACTAACGGGAAAGCCGCATTCAAATTCGCCTAGCCACGGGTCACAATTGGCCGACAGTATTAGATGCAGCCAGCCCCGGGCGTGTCGCAGACAGTATCACTACTGTAGGCCCGGTTGCCGCACCTCGGCGCAGGTTTTTTTCAGCTGTGCATGGAGAAAAAAACGTGTCTCAATCCAGGATTAACCCCCGTCGGTTCATCATGTCAGCCTAGAAAACTGGAGCGGTGGAGCCAACAACTAACGGGAAAGCCGCATTCAAATTCGCCTAGCCCACGGGTCACAATTGGCCGACAGCAGTATAGATGCAGCCAGCCCGGGCGTGTCGCAGACAGTAATCACTACTGTAGGCCGCGGTTGCCGCACCTCGGCGCAGGTTTTTTCAGCTGTGCATGGAGAAAAAAAACGTGTCTCAATCCAGGAACCCCGTCGGTTCATCATGTCAGCCTAGAAAACTGGAGCGGTTGGAGCCACAAACTAACGGGAAAGCCGCATTCAAATTCGCCTAAGCCCACGGGTCACAATTGGCCGACAGGTATAGATGCAGCCAGCCCGGGCGTGTCGCAGCAGTAATCACTACTGTAGGCCGCGGTGCGCACCTCGGCGCAGGTTTTTTTCAGCTGTGCATGGAAAAAAAACGTGTCTCAATCCAGGAACCCCCGTCGGTTCATCATGTCAGCCTAGAAACTGGAGCGGTGGAGCCACAACTAACGGGGGGAAAGCCGCATTCAAATTTCGCCTAGCCCACGGGTCCACAATTGCCGACAGCAGGTTATAGATGCAGCCAGCCCCCGGCGTGTCGCCAGACAGTAATCACACTGTAGGCCGCGGTGCCGCACTTCGGCGCAGGTTTTTTCAGCTGTGCATGGAGAAAAAAACGTGTCTCAATCCAGGAAACCCCCGTCGGTTCATCATGTCAGCCTAGAAAACTGGAGCGGTGGAGCCACAACTAACGGGAAAGCCGCATTCAAATTCGCTTAGCCCACGGGTCACAATTGGCCGGACAGGTATAGATGCAGCCAGCCCCGGGCGTGTCGCAGACAGTAATCATACTGTAGGCCGGCGGTGCCGCACCTCGGCGCAGGTTTTTTTCAGCTGTGCATGGAGAAAAAAACGTGTCTCAATCCAGGAACCCCCGTCGGTTCATCATGTCAGCTATAGAAAAACTGGAGCGGTGGAGCCACAACTACGGGAAAGCCGCATTCAAATTCGCCTAGCCCACGGGTCACAAATTGGCCGACAGGTAATATATGAGGCAGCCAGCCCCGGGCGTGTCGCAGACAGTAATCACTACTGTGGCCGCGGTGCCGCACCTCGGCGCAGGTTTTTTCAGCTGTGCATGGAGAGAAAAAAAACGTGTCTCTCCAGAGTTAACCCCCGTCGGTTCATCATGTCAGCCTAGAAAACTGGAGCGGTGGAGCCACAAAACGGGAAAGCCGCATTCCAAATTCGCCTAGCCCACGGGTCACAATTGGCCGACAAGCAGGTATTAGATGCAGCCAGCCCCGGGCGTGTCGCAACAGTAATCACTACTGTAGGCCGCGGTGCCGCACCTCGGCGCAGGTTTTT
>RPFO01000927.1:0-11460 GCA_009746045.1 Mesostigma viride
AAAAACCCCAACAAAGTTCACTGGGGCATCAAACACTGCACTCACAAAGGACTTGGCTTTCACCCACAAAGGACTTTGCATCAGACACTCACAAAGGACTTGGCGTTGACCATGGGGGAGAGCAGAAGGAGCGCGATGCCGCATGCGCCCAGTAGCGTGAAGAAGAAGACGTCCCAGCCCATCTTCGAGACGATCATGGAGAGGGGCACGCCCGCGTTGGCGGCGCCCAGGTAGGCGACCCAGCCAAGGAAGCCCTCGCTCGCACCCACCGAGTCGCGCCCCACGATCTCGGCTCCGCACAGCCCGATGAGCATCTGGGGCCCGTAGAGGAAGAAGCCGATGGAGAAGATGGAGGCGGCCTGCATCCACCAGATCTGCGGCACATTCCAGAAACCTGGCAGCCGCAACACCCAGGCGTGGGGGAAGGGGGGGGGGGGGCAGCAACAGCAGCAGCAGGAGCAGGTACCACGCATGTGGTTATAATATATATAGACCTGGATGTAGCGACGTAAGACGGGCGAGCAGCAACAGCAGCAGCACTGGTCTGCAGCAACTGGCATGCAGGACTGGTAGGGTCGTCACACAGGTGCACCTTGGTGACCATCGTCGCCACACAGTACACTCTTCAATGTTCTTTATTACGATGTAGACCTTAAAGCTCTTAATTCCGTCCAGAATTGAGTGTGTGAACGTTCACCATATGGTACCTGCTTACCTCATGCGCCCAAGCGCTATTCCACACGCTCATTAAATGATTCCATTAACTATATAGAATGTGGTCCGGATTCTTCCAGATTTCTGGCCTGCGCTGGCTGACTCCTCGACTCGATATGTTATAATTCGACATGCCCAGATAGTACGAGCGCATGTTACAATCCAATGCATCATTTGAGTAGGCCATGAGCCCACAAGCTCGGCCGATGCTGCGTACACCCGCGTATGTACAGGCATACGAGTTAGCACATGTGTTGGATATCATCAATAAGAAATACATTGCTGAGATAGCACATGTGTTGGATATCATCAATAAGAAATACATTGCTGAGATAGCACATGTGTTGGATATCATCAATAAGAAATACGTTGGAACGACAACGATCCAGCAACATTCTATTCAGGGACCAGAAACTAACACGACCATATATCGCAGGCACTCACCCACGAGGGCGGCGGCGACGCCCACCAGATAAGCCATGACGACGCGCACGCGCCGGCCGACCGTGCCGGCGCCCTTTGCGCTGGCGGCCAGCTTGTCGGAGAGCACGCCGGCGACGAGGCTACCGCAGAGGCCACCCAGCTCTAGGCCCGAGACGCGGATAGCGGCCTGGGCCGCATCAGTCACGCCCTGCGTGCCATCATTGCATGCAGAGTGGCGGGAAATAAAGGGAGGGGGGAAGGATGGGGGGCGGGGATGGGGCAAAGATTCAGTGGGGGAGGCAGGAGGGGGAGAGACTGAGGGGGGAAGGGGGATGGGGATGGGGGATGGGGGATGGGGATGGGGATGGGGAGGGAGAGGGGGAAGGGGGGGGAGGTGGAAAGAATGAGGGGGGAAGGGAAGAAAGAATTAGGGTGCGCTCGTGCATTTATGTGTGTGCGCGGGTGTGTTCATGGCGGCTGGGGGGGAAGGTGGTTTATTGATGGACGAGGGGTGGGAAGTAATTACAGGGGGCAGAGGGGGGGGGGTCGGGGTACGTGCTGCTCGGGGGCGTTGGGGAAAGAGCAATCGCTGACGGTTGGTGAACAAAAACTAGAGGGAGGCGGGTACGCCGGCAAAACCAGGCTACTAGGTACTTAAAAACACGCATCCGGGATGCCTGCCTTGATACTCGCACGCAGTGGATGACTGTACCGCCAGCCCCTACCTGACACACACACATACACACTCACCCACCCACCACCCACCACCCACCCACCACCCACCCACCCACCCACCCACCCACCCACCCACCCACCACCCACCCACCCACCCACCCACCCACCCACCCACCCACCCACCCACCCACCCACCCACCCACCCACCCACCCACCCACCCACCCACCCACCCACCCACCCACCTCATCTACTCACCACACCCTGACATTCATTAGGTACTTCTACCTCATGGACCATGTCAGTGCCAGTGCCAGCCTGCTCATAGTAGGCACTACCAGTGGACTAGGCGGGTGCCTGATACAAGGGACCCTTTCTTATTATCGACCCTTACGTGACTATTCTTTATTTACCTTGACATAAATAAAGAAGACAGACATAAATAAAGATAATCAGCTTGACGTTCATGTGGTTAAGGAATGGCCACGATAGTGACCACCTGACGGAAAAAGACCCTACCTGCCTATTCAAGTGTTGGGGCCACTGTACCTTGACGTTCATGAGGTAGAAGACGGCCCAGGAGGTGACGGCCTGGCGGATGAGGTACACGCAGAAGTAGGTGAGCGCGAGCCCCCAGATGAAGGGGTTTGACAGCACGTTCTGCATCAGGTTCTCCATCAGCGTCAGCTCCTTCTTCTTCTCGACCGCCTCGCCCTTGGCGGCGGCCGCCTCCTCAGCCAGGGTGTACTCGACGGGTGGGTACCCGCTGGTCTCGGGGGAGTCCTTGCAGATGAGGAAGAGGATGCTGGAGACAACCACACCGATCTGGGGGCATCGCGTAGGAAAGGGGGGCAGAAATTACAGTATGCACAGGCAGGCAGCGAAACAGGGGCATCATACGCGCGGTCAGCACGCATGATGCGTGGATGGATGCTGGAGCCTAGGATGACCATACCGCTCTGGGGGCACGGGAAAGAACAGGGCGTGTGCGGCTCCACAGCGAATGGTTTAAGGGGGGCAGACAGTGCCCTGTGCACACAAGCACCGTGTGCACACTGGTTCCGAATGCACACAAGTGCTGAATGCACAGACAGGCAGCGACCAAGGGCATGCCCCACGAAGGCACCCATGGTGTGTGTATGTGTGTATGTGTGTGTGTGTGTGCAGGGTCAGCATGCATGCGGGGATGGATTCATTAGACAGTTAGCTAATTAATTTATTTTACCCGTAGACTGCGACTCGTGAGCATGGACGTAAGCATGCATGCGGGAGACGACCACGCTGATCTTGTGACCGGTGAAAGCAACCAGAGGGGGTGGGGGGTGGCACGTGATGATTTCCAGGAAGACTGCAAAAAAGGGCACTGTCTGGGCGGTCAGCACGCAATGCAGTCGCAAGCCGCATGGTCCAGGGCGTTTGCCTTTGCAAACGAACTTACTTACTCCATGCAAACGAGAAGAATGGGTGCATTGATGGTCACTTCTACTTGTTGAGCCGGATAAGCAAACTCGTGACAGTATCCTACCCCCGCAAGGAACAGGCAGAGGGTAACACCCCCCGCAAGGAACAGGCAGAAGGTAACACCCCCCGCAAGGAACAGGCAGAAGGTAACACCCCCCGCAAGGAACAGGCAGAAGGTAACACCCCCCGCAAGGAACAGGCAGAAGGTAACACCCCCCGCAAGGAACAGGCCGAAGGTAACACCCCCCGCAAGGAACAGGCAGAGGGTAACACCCCCGCAAGGAACAGGCCGAAGGTAACACCCCCCGCAAGGAACAGGCAGAAGGTAACACCCCCCGCAAGGAACAGGCCGAAGGTAACACCCCCCGCAAGGAACAGGCCGAAGGTAACACCCCCCGCAAGGAACAGGCAGAAGGTAACACCCCCCGCAAGGAACAGGCCGAAGGTAACACCCCCCGCAAGGAACAGGCAGAAGGTAACACCCCCCGCAAGGAACAGGCAGAAGGTAACACCCCCCGCAAGGAACAGGCCGAAGGTAACACCCCCCGCAAGGAACAGGCAGAAGGTAACACCCCCCGCAAGGAACAGGCAGAAGGTAACACCCCCCGCAAGGAACAGGCAGAAGGTAACACCCCCGCAAGGAACAGGCAGAAGGTAACACCCCCCGCAAGGAACAGGCCGAAGGTAACACCCCCCGCAAGGAACAGGCCGAAGGTAACACCCCCGCAAGGAACAGGCACAAGGTAACGCCCCCCGCAAGGAACAGGCCGAAGGTAACACCCCCCGCAAGGAACAGGCAGAAGGTAACACCCCCCGCAAGGAACAGGCAGAAGGTAACACCCCCCGCAAGGAACAGGCAGAAGGTAACACCCCCCGCAAGGAACAGGCCGAAGGTAACACCCCCCGCAAGGAACAGGCCGAAGGTAACACCCCCCGCAAGGAACAGGCACAAGGTAACGCCCCCGCAAGGAACAGGCCGAAGGTAACACCCCCCGCAAGGAACAGGCAGAAGGTAACACCCCCGCAAGGAACAAGCAGAAGGTAACACCCCCCGCAAGGAACAGGCAGAAGGTAACACCCCCCGCAAGGAACAAGCAGAAGGTAACACCCCCGCAAGGAACAGGCAGAAGGTAACACCCCCCGCAAGGAACAGGCAGAAGGTAACACCCCCGCAAGGAACAGGCAGAAGGTAACACCCCCGCAAGGAACAGGCAGAAGGTAACACCCCCCGCAAGGAACAGGCCACGCTTAATAAAAAGAGGGGCATTCAATTGGGCAAATTTTTTTAGCTCACCCAATGACTAGGGGCCAATCAATGTTACGATTGATTGAATCATTGATTAGATGATTCGGTGAGGGCGGTACCAACAAAAGCATCCAAAGCCTGTCCCTGGAATGCATTTGAGGTGGCAATATTTTCGGTACAGGGGTATTTATGAATACACAACATCAGCTAATAAATCAATAGCCAATTCGGAAAACCACATTACAAGAAGTTACCATCCAATGAATCCGCAGGAACCGTAGGCAGATATCATGAGAACCACATACAAACTACACGGTGCACTGCTCCTGGGTGCATGCTTTCCAGGCCGTGCGTTTAATATTGCCACAAAACTATTAGTAGACAAATAAATTACGAATAGATAACCAAAACGCACCACCCCCAGGATGGGCAGGCTGGACTTCCAGCTCTACAAAGATCCCTTAATTAGCCGAATGATATAATGATCCATCCCTAAAACTACCCAACGCACCGCCCCGGGGATGAGCAGGCCGTACTTCCAGCCGTACATGCGCGCCGCCGTCCCTGCGATGATGGGCGCAGAGAAGCCCCCGATGTTGTGGGCGATGTTCCACATGCCCCAATAGGTGCCCCGCTCCTTGGTCGCGAACCAGGAGGTGATGATCTTGGCGCAGCTGACCGCGCCGAAGCCCTGCAGCATTCCGTTCATGGCTGCAGGACGAAGCGGAGAGAACAAAGGGGGGTGGGGGTATCCCAGAATGATAAACACCGGGAGGGATCGAGGGAGAATGGGAGGCTCTGTGTGACTGTGCCAGCACATCACCGACCAAATATACACCAAGGCTTTATCTGATCTAATGCACGTGCAATCCGCCAGGGGATAACAGCATGTTCACACTCGCCACTAATACCGTAGATTTAGGATCCAGACCGGTTTCTAAACCCCCGAATGGCATTCACACCGGGTACTCCCACCTGAACAGCAAACCCGGCCAATTTTGTCTAGTGACCCCCAGTGACCTCACTCCCGACCGAAATTCTCCTGAATTACAATGGGAGTGGCTGGACTGGACCATGAGCCGGACCGGAGCAGACTCGTCCACTCCCACTCCAAAAGCCCCGATTTGTGCCCTGAAAAATAATTTGCTCCGTCCATTTCCTTCTCCATTCCTGAACATTAGGGCGGCCTGAAAAATGAATTTATTGAATCCTAGCGATGTAGTACGGCCCCCTGTTGCCGTGCCGCGCCGATCCTTATCAGGGACATTTGATGACCCTAAAAGGGACAACGCGGGTCACTCCTGCGTCACTCCCAAAACGCACCAAATATCTGGGCTTTTAGCCCGAACCCCCCAAAACAATTCAGCGGAATTAGTTGCGAGTGTAAACATGCTGTAAAGCTACCACAACAATGTCAGTGTGTTGTTCGTGGCTGCACAAACAGGAAGGGACGTAACGGGCGCGCGGTGATGTCTGAGCGAGGGGGAAAGAAGGGGGGGATGATCACCGATATTCATAAAAAAACATTATGGCTGAATGGGGGACCGTGCTTACCATAAATATTGTTTTTGCAGGATTGTGGGAAGAGGGCGGGGAAGGGAGAGGTCATTTGTGGCAGTGGGGGAGAGGGGAAAGGATGAGAAGGAAAGGGAGGGAGAGGGACAACAGCAATTGGAGATGCGACAGCGAACGAGGGGCAGAAAGGATGATACAAAAAATGCTTTGCAGTGAACTTGCTATACTAGCTTCTTATTTAACTTGAATAAGAATATAATATGGCCTATGCATCGCTCATCGTGTGCGAGAGCACATACCATGCTTTTCCAGTAACATAACAGGCTGAAGGGTATTACACAGGCAAGCCAAAACAAATCAAGTTACTTCTAAAATGATCTATAGAGTGCATGCTCCTTTTTCTTCACGAAACAGATTGATATGACGATGTTGCTATGACATGAGCAGCTGACCGTTCCATCCACAACATCGTGACTAGAGGTGGAAACCAATGTGTCCTTGTCCACTAACACAAGTCGGATGACCGCCTCCTCCTTGCCTGCACAAAAGCCGTTGGCTGCTTCACCAAGATCAGCTGCCAAGAGCAGGTACGAAACTACCACCTTCTCATTCCAAATAAAACTACGGTGTCCCCATTCCAAATGCAGCACAGACCCAGCAAAGTAATGAAAACATGCAGTCATGCACGCACGAACACACACAGCACTGCACGACAGTATAGTATACCACTATATATAGTGACCACACACACATGTTCATGCGGCAAAGGCAAGACCGCCTCTCCAGATGCTTTTTGATGCCAAGTGTAGAAAAGCCCCCCCCCCCCCCCCCCCGCAGCCCCAGCCCCAGCCCCAGCCCCAGCCCCAGCCCCAGCCCCAGCCCCAGCCCCAGCCCCAGCCCCAGCCCCAGCCCCAGCCCCAGCCCCAGCCCCAGCCCCAGCCCCAGCCCCAGCCCCAGCCCCAGCCCCACCCCTTGCTGCAGTGACTTAGAAGTCAGTGACATGGCTATTTGAGCAAGGCACCCCCCTGGCAGTGGTCAGATAATCCACTGAAGGCTAGCACTCTTGCATGTTACCAAAACAAAATGTGCTGCAAGACATACAGACCGGGATACTAGAGAAGTATAGAATAAAACAGAAATGTGGTAATGCAGTGCCTAGGCTGGGGGCAAGAGGCACACCACTAAGCTTTTGAACAACACTCACCCCACGAGGCGCTGAACCACGGCAGGGTGTTGCCCATCGAGAAGATGATGTTCAGGAGGCCGGTCACCATGAGGCCGCCCGCCAGCATGAGCTTCGGGGACAATTTCTGGGAGACGACACCGCTAAAGAACTTGCTGAAGCCGTAGCACATCGGGAAGATGGACGTGATGACGCCGATGTCCGTCATTTTGATGCCGAGGCTCTCCGTCGCCACCATGACCGGAGCCGTGAAGGTCAGACTGTTGCGGGTGATGTAGTAGCTCGAATACCTGCACGACCCGACGCGAGTCGCGTCCCGGGCACGAATAATGAGGCCGGCAGGGAAATGCTGTTGTATGCCAGTATGTGCTTACTGCGCCGTGTGGAAGACGCGTGACTGTTGGTTCAACCTACTTCATGTGCACTGCGTCCGCCTGCAGGCGCGTGCCCGTCGGCTGCTTGAATTTTGCCGTAAACAAGCCCTCCACTCTCCCTACGGTGCAGGCATAAAAAAGAAGGCTACCCTGAGCACGGAACCAGTGCCACGAAAAATTCAACCAGATGTATTGTCACTTAATGAAGACTCACCCCAAGATAATGCTGGCGAAAACGAGCAACCTCTTCCCCGTAAACCCTGGAACATCATGTGCCGTTTTCAAGGTCGAAGACGAGTGGCCAGCGTCGCCAGCTGCAGCTGCACTGGCTGCACTGGCTGCACTGGCAGTGACGCTCAATGTCCGTCTTCGTAGTGAGGTGTAATGTAAATGCTTATCAGCATCTGCTCTGATTTTGAATTCTAATTGCCGCCCCAGAAACTGTGGGCGTGGACAGGATGACCGGCTATTTCTTTGCGAAACGCCGCTCGAACACACGCGCACTGACTTCGTACTAGACAAGCTGCTAGACTGGGCCGGAAATGCGACAAATGAGCTCAAAGCAGCAGCAGCCATAGCCATTTTCTCTATACCGATGCTGCCGACAGGCGTGCACGTAGACGAGGCGTTGAGAAAACCCCAGCTTTCATCGCCGAGGGCGACGTTTCCCCGCCAAGTTGCCACTTTTGCGTCATTTCACGTCGCGTCGCGCCGTCGACCCTGCACAACTTAGAAAAATCTAGCCTACACCCTCTCATACGAAAAGCATGTCCGTATCAGTCAGGCGGATGTTCCGACCGAAAAGGCATATGCCAGCCCGGACGCGACAAGTATTGTTGGCATATCGCCAAGTAGACGACAAACGCAGATATACCGCGCCGCCGTATCGAATTGTCCGTCTGCAGTTAGTGTTGTCGGCGTGCGAACCGCCGCAAGTGTGCTCGCGCGGCTACGCCGCGACAGACTGCTACAGGAGTCAGCAAAAGCAGCCCAGGAGTTCACTGTGCCCACGAGGTGCCCGTCATCCCCCACTGACCAGTGCCCACCCAAATTAGAAGCTCCAACAAAGCGGCCTGCACTGGTTGGCCAGCCGATCGGTTGAGCGAGATGTTCTGGGGGCTGTCATGAGCCCCGCGCGACCGTTTCCGAGCTCGAGCCCAAACCGAGAAAACACGCAGGTACCTGCAGGTACACGCGCCTCGGCCGGCCGGGCCCAGCCGCCGCGGCCGCCGAAAGCCTCCCGGCGCAGCACGGCGATGGTGGCCAGTGAGCCACAGGCACACTCCGGGCGGATGTGGATTCGGAATGCTGGCGTGCGTCACCGGCTGCCCGCTTGCATTTTTTTGGCATGTCCGCAAGTGACCGCCACTCGCCAGTCGCCACTCGCCACAAGTCGCCAGTCAAGCAGAAAGTACTGGCGTGGGACACAACAACAACAACAACAACAACAACTGGCGAAAGCCTGGCGGAAGTCGTAAAAGTAACGTCGGATGTCACATCGCCGAAGGGATATTTCCAAAAGAAGAGCTGCTACCCTCATTCCCCATTTTACATCTCTGTCTTTAGGTGGGTTATGAATACACTCATTTACACGAAAATATTTCCAAAGGAAAGAGATCATCACAGATCGGAGGTGAAGTTAGGGGTTCAGTAATAAGAAATCGCAAATAAGCTGGCTTGGCAAGTCAAGAGTGCCTCTGGCTACTGCCTAATCTTAAAGTACATGGCCGTCACAACTTACATCCTTACTACTAGGTGAGTGCCCAGTCTCTCGTTTCGCTCGTTAGAATAGCTGACGTTCAAACGCCAGTTGCCTCTGAGACATGATGGGAATATACGCTCAATTAATTTACTGCCGTCGGGCCTCCTGGAGTCAGAATTTTACGGGAATGAGCCCCTAAGTGGATGTGCTGGATCACCCGAATCAAATGATTCCGAAGTGATTTCAATGGCCGTTTTGGTTTTGCTGTAAGGTAAATAATGCAAGTTAACTTTACATGAGACACTGACAGTGCGCTTGCATGCATGCCAAACCCCTTACAGTACGTAGTCCAGTTGGCTGTTGGTGTGCCAAGGTGCAAATTATGGTAGAAACCCGCGTACTACTGGCATGCAGATCTAGATGAGGATGACGAGCTTGGGAACATTAATATCAAGAAAAGGAGCAGTAAAAGGGAAGAGGTTTCATGAAAGTGTCATTTATGTAGGATACTTACGGCATCTACTTGGGCATGCCACTTATCACTAGCACTATCAAACAGCGTAGATTACAGCTAGTCGGGCACTTGGCTCGCGCCAACCAGCTAGACACGTCGCGGGGCCCAATCGCAGGGCTGCGGCCCGCACAGCCAGGTAGGCACATCCTTACGTTGTACGGGCCCAGCGATCTGACACGCCAGGCTGCCCGCATGTACAAGGAGCAGCTAGTAGAGGACATGTGGGGGTTGAGCAGGCCTCTCCGTGATGTGGAGAAAGGTGCAAAACAAGGCCATCTGGGCCCAGGTGGTAGAGGACAACGATCCCCCTCCAGTGGGTTAAGAGGCACGTCACCTGGCACCGTGGAAAGAACGCCCGGCGTGACCACTAGAGCTTGACACGACCTGCTGCGTGGAATGTCCCTTGGTTTGTTAGTTAATGCGGCATTAGCTAGATACAATAGACCGGTAGGATTGTTTGTCCATCCATCCATCCGCCCATCCATCCATCCATCCATCCATCCATCCATCCATCCATCCATCCATCCATCCATCCATCCATCCATCCATCCATCCATCCATCCATCCATCCATCCATCCATCCATCCATCCATCCATCCATCCATCCATCCATCCATCCATCCATCCATCCATCCATCCATCCATCCATCCATCCATCCATCCATCCATCATCCATCCATCCATCCATCCATCCATCGCCATCCATCCATCCATCATCCATCCATCCATCCATCCATCCATCCATCCATCCATCCATCCATCCATCCATCCATCCATCCATCCATCCATCCATCCATCCATCCATCCATCATCCATCCATCCATCCATCCATCCATCCATCCATCCATCATCCATCCATCCTCCATCCATCCATCCATCCATCCATCCATCCATCCATCCATCCATCCATCCATCCATCATCCATCCATCATCCATCCATCCATCCATCCATCCATCCACATCCATCCATCATCCATCATCCATCCATCCATCCATCCATCCATCCATCCATCCATCCATCCATCCATCCATCCATCCATCCATCCATCCATCCATCCATCCATCCATCCATCCATCCATCCATCCATCCATCCATCCATCCATCCATCATCCATCCATCCATCCATCCATCCATCCATCCATCCATCCATCCCCACCATCATCCATCCATCCATCCATCCATCCATCCATCCATCCATCCATCCATCCATCCATCCATCCATCCATCCATCCATCCATCCATCCATCCATCCATCCATCCATCCATCCATCCATCCATCCATCCATCCATCCATCCATCCATCCATCCATCCATCCATCCATCATCCATCCATCCATCCATCCATCCATCCATCCATCCATCCATCCATCCATATCCATCCATCCATCCATCATCCATCCATCCATCCATCCATCCATCCATCCATCCATCATCCATCTCCATCATCCATCCATCCATCCGCCCATCCTCCCTCCCTCCTCCCTCCCTCCTCCTCCCTCCCTCCTCCTCCCTCCCTCCCTCCCTCCTCCCTCCTCCCTCCCTCCTCCCTCCCTCCCTCCCTCCTCCTCCCTCCCTCCCTCCCTCCCTCCCTCCCTCCCTCCCTCCCTCCCTCCCTCCCTCCCTCCTCCCTCCCCTCCCTCCCTGCCCTCCCTCC
>RPFO01001750.1:0-11406 GCA_009746045.1 Mesostigma viride
ATTTAACCGACTGGGTTGTCCTCCAGTTTGCAACTTTGCAAATTAGCGGAGGGCGGGGCCCGAGATTGATTAAGAGGTACCTGTTACGTCGCGTAACAACCTGCTGTAGTTACGGCCGTAAATTTAGGACTTGCGTTTCAGTGGCCTCAGCTAGTCGGCACGGTCTGTGTTTATGACCGTGAGCTTTCCTACGCCTACGTGTAGTTAGTACCTGTGGCCGGTGTTCACTGGGCCTATGATGTGTGGTACTGTAGTTCGGTGTATCGGTGCATCTGCGCCGCGGTGCGTACTTTATTAGTGGTCCTTATCCTTCGTGAAGATGTAGTGGACCAGCGTTGTTCCTGTGTGTGAGGGCCAGGTCGGCCCGAGCATGCCTGACCGTTAGTGGTCATTTATGCACGTTCTACCTTCGTGTTGGCACTCGGCGGCGTGTGTTATGGATTGTAACACATATTAGCTTGGGTCATGGCTGGTTAGGTGTTCCCGTCGTAATCCTGAATTGAATTGGTCACGGCATAACTGGTTGATGGCATATTATAGTTATACATATGTAAATGCATTGAGATCTGATTCGTCGTGTCCGACTTTCGCACAGAGTAGCTCCTCAACCGGCGGCCTCACTAGTTTAGGTAGAATCAGACGTGGGTCCTTGGGACGTGGTTTAGGTTGCGGTATAGGTAGAGGAGGCGGTATAGGGCCGCGGCGTAACAGTACCTTGAAATTAAATAAGAGGCATGCCTCTATCAAGATATATTTTCGGAGGCGAGTTTCTATTGGCGTTAAGTTGTAGTATTGTACCACAACATGTCAGGCCATTTAATTCATTCCGACTTTTACATTTTCACCGCTTGGTAAAAAAAGGATCACTTATGTACCCGACTTCGCCGTAAAATCTCATCGACCGGGTTTCGAAACAACCCACGAATGCCGTAGATGCAGATCCAAGGGAGCAAACAACGTCACGACCAACGCAGCGCCAAATAGTCGCCCAGGTTCCTTTTCTGCGAGCCATTTTACAACGTCGCGCCGCGTCGTGTACCCGAGCCCTTTTCTGAACGTGAGATCCGCTTGCCAGACCGGGACCTCCGTCCAATACCGTGTTGCAGTACCACCAATGCACTACCATTCAAATCACCGATATCGCTGCAGGTACACCTCTTATTTAATTTCGCCATCTAAAGACGTTTCCGCGACACTACTACTGCGCCTTCAGTACTTTCCGTCACCCTTGACATGTTTTCGTACAATACTACAAATTAACGCCAACAGAAATTCGCCTCCAAACATATATTTCGAAAGAGGCATGCCTCTTATTTAATTTCAAGGTACCTCTTAATTAATCTCGGCCCCCGCCCTCCTCTAATTTGCAAACTTTGCAAAGTGAAGCCAATTTTGATCCGACTACTACCATTACCGCTATCATACCAGCCAAAGAGAGGGCGCGTGCCCATCCTGGGGCGTGACCTACATGCCCCAATGGTCGAGTCGTTGGGCACCGCCCAACCCAGACTAGCGCTATATCATCATGGTTATACCACATCAAAAGAGGGAGTGCACTGTGCACCCCACCTGGTGGCGTGAAGTAGACGTCCCCTCGCTCGTAGTTGGGCACGGGGCGCGCCAGCAGCGACCACGCGTCAAACAGGCGCAGCATGGCTGCCTGCGAGCCGGCGCCGCTGGCAAAGAGGGCCAGGCCACCCAGGGAGACGCTCTCACCGGCCTCCAGGGGGATGCCGTCCAGGTGCACGCCCACCTGGGGGCCGGGCAAGGGGGGGAAAGAGGGAGAGGCCAGGTTGGAGTGGAATAACAGGCGGGCAGGGTGGGAAGGAGTGTGTGAGGCGCGGGTGAGGACAATCATCCGCGTGGAGCACAGGGCAGGGGTACCGCGAATGGTGAGTACCATATCTGCCAAGGGGTATTGCGGAGGAAGTCTGTTGGCTAGCGCACAGTCAACCCACACATAGACAAAGGCGGGGCAGGGCGAGAATATGGGTGCTGTGTCACCCACACGTGCCATGCGCGATAGGATGACATGGCATCCTACTCGTGTGACGTGGTATCAAGTAGAAGGTGCGGGCGGGCAGGCGTGGGGGGTGTAACCCAGGAATGGGCGTGCAAGGTTTTAATATGCGCTCAAGAGGAACATAGGCAGTTTGGCTCAGCCAGCGGAGAGGTGTACTGGCAAGAAGGCCCCCTGCCCTCCTGCCCTCCTGCCCTCCCTCCCCCTCCTCCCTCCCTCCCTCCCTCCCTCCCTCCCTCCCTCCTCCCTCCTCCCTCCCTCCTCCCCTCCCTCCCTCCCTCCCTCCCTCCCTCCCTCCCTCCCTCCCTCCCTCCCTCCCTCCTCCCTCCCTCCCTCCCTCCTCCCTCCCTCCCCCCCTCCCTCCCTCCCCCCCCCCCCTCCCTCCCTCCCTCTCTCTCTCTCTCTGTCTCTCTCTCTGTTGTCTGTCTGTCTCTCCCTCTCTCTCTCTCCGTCCCCTCCTCCCCCTTTCTCATTGCCCCTCTCTCACACACATGCACACACAGGCTTCGTTCCCAAACTTGACCGCACTCCCCACTCCCCACTCCCCACCCCCACCCCACCCACCCCCCCACCCCACCCCACCCCACCCCCACCCCACCCCCACCCCACCCCACCCCACCCCCACCCCCACCCCCACCCCCACCCCCACCCACCCCACCCCCACCCCACCCCCACCCCACCCCACCCCCACCCACCCCCACCCCACCCCACCCCACCCCCACCCCCACCCCCACCCCCACCCCCACCCCACCCCCACCCCACCCCACCCCCACCCCACCCCCACTCCTCACCTCCAGCAGCGGCCTACGCAGGGACAGGTGCGCAAACACGTTGAACGCACGCGGGTTGCTTGCGCCGACCGCCACACTGACACCGCCGCCACCACGCGCCGCATCATCCCCCGCCCCCCCTTCTTTGCCAAGCACGACAAACCCCTCCGAGCGGAACTCCCCGTCGGGCTGGCGCACGTCATCCTCGGTGTCGTACAGCTGGTGGCGGGCGAAGGTGGGCAGCAGCGTGGGCCGCACGACGGGGCTGAAGAAGGTGGCCTCCGTGCCAGTTGTCGCTTTCACGGCATGGCTCAGGCTGATGGAGCTCCACGCGTGGCGGTAGAGCCACCTGGCACGCATGGATAGATATACATGCAACACGGGGGCAAGCACATGTGGGGCGGTCGAGACACTTGGGATCGCAAGTATACATGGACTACCATAGAGATGTGCCATATAGGTGTACTACCATAGAGATGTGCCATGTAGGTGTACTACCATAGAGATGTGCCATATAGGTGTACTACCATAGAGATGTGCCATGTAGGTGTACTACCATAGAGATGTACCATATAGGTGTACTACTATAGAGATGTGCCATGTAGGTGTACTACCATAGAGATGTGCCATGTAGGTGTACTACCATAGAGATGTGCCATGTCGGTGTACTACCATACAGATGTACCATATAGGTGTACTACCATACAGATGTGCCATGTAGGTGTACTACCATAGAGATGTGCCATGTAGGTGTACTACCATAGAGATGTGCCATGTAGGTGTACTACCATAGAGATGTACCATATAGGTGTACTACCATACAGATGTGCCATGTAGGTGTACTACCATAGAGATGTGCCATGTAGGTGTAGCACTGCGGATCGGATGTGCCATAGCGGTGTAGCACTACTATATATATAACGTCAAGGCATATACATAGCCAAGCTGACTTTCTCGCCACACAAGTTTTCTAGATGATTCAATAGGGGGCTGGCAGGTTGCCGCCCTTTTCAAAAGGGTATTTCACGTTGAGCTTGCACGTTTAGTTGTGTACCATTCCTTTGGTTGCTCGGACTTCCATGTTTCTCTTGTTCATCTCTTACCCCTGCATCGTATCGATCATTTATGGAAATAGTCATTATCGCTAGATATAGCACGGAAGCGAGCCAACTTCGCTTCCATTCATCATGTACTTAACCATACATGGAGTTTCCTAGAGTACACGCCGAGAGAGCCACTGCCACGGGATGAGTGCCCACGGGTAGCCAAGGCAGGCATGATGCATCCGTGTGGCGCCAGTAGCGGGTTGCTATATGTGCTTACCGAGGCGAGTGCCCCCCTCCAGCGGATTATTTGCATCTAACTCTTCCAAATAACGTACTTTTGGCAGCGAGTGCTATACCCTCGGGGGCGCAGCCTGGGCTCTTTGGGAAATGTCAGGACCACTTGTGCCAAGCCAAAAAGGGCCTGGACACAAGAGATTCAGGATAAGGTGAGCTCTGACTGAGAAAATATAAAATAGTAAAGTATGCGGCTAAAGCCTACGCTGCAAATTCGTCGAGCACACCAATCTTAAGGTCGGCCACGAGGTGGTGTCCATTGGACGTTACCGTGACTAGCAGACCAGTCCATAAAAATCGTACCATTGATCAGGTGAGCCCGGCAGAATCAGGGGTCCTTGGGAAGCAGCGTCGGCAGGGCTGGCTGCCGCAGGCGTCTTGGTGGAGTCGTGGCTGGCTAGTAGGACCTTTTTTACGCGAACGATGTCTTTAGAAACGTTTTTCAAGGTCGCGCTAACTTCGAGGCCATCCCCTTCCTCTCCGCAGGGGCGAAACGTTAGCGCAGCCTCCAGCACAGGAGACGCCTGATCGCCGAGTGCGATAATCCATCTGTCGCCTTTATCCAAATCGATATTACGAGGAGGCGAAGCTTTCGACGATGTTGCAGCGGGCCTGATGGGTACTGCAGACTCCCCGGCATACACAGCGACGCTGAGGCCGGTCAAGGATACCCCCTGCACGTGCATGCCAGAGGGAGTGCGAAGCATGGCGTAATAGCGTGCTGTCATGCCCTTTTCTTATAGCTGAAAGCGCTGCGGCGACGTCAGATGCTGTGTGGTCAAGATATACACGATAAACTATGGAAAGTGCAGGACTCTCAATCGGCTAGGTTCTCTGCTCGCGAGGCTTACCTGAAACATAATGCTTAACTTACCGTTAGCGCGTGTTTTGCCGACCATTCCTTAACGTTGTCGTCTAATGCGACTTCCCAAGATGGCGACATTGTAGTTTCTCGGCCGACTTAAAAATGTGACGTTGCCATCCACCCCACAATTCCAGGCGTTCCAGCCAGTGTACCGAGGAGACAACAACACATACGCTAAATTACTGCCAGGAAATTTCTTCTACGACAATTTTGCGCAACAGTACGCAGTCAGTGCTGCATTATTTTGCATATTGTATGCCCGTTGAACGCCATCAAGCGCACTGGGGGGTTCTGTAGGCCATTATCGACTTTTCATCTTTTATCACGGCCAAGCTTGTGCTCGCAAACCTATATTTTAAACAGCCGTTACACCGTCGCGCGTTTGTTGCTCTCCCTGTAGGATCTTCCTTTCTCAAGTTCTTGTCCGATTATCGTGGTTGCCGTGGTTCCGGATGGACGGTGATGCAAGAGTGCTGTACGACCGTACGAACCTGGTACGAAGTTTTTTGGGGCTGGGCTGCCAGCAGAAAATACATTGCTGCGGCGGTCTGCGTTGACCCGCCTTCTTTTTTTATTTTTTTTTTTTATCCGGACTTCCCTACGGTCGTGTCCTATGACTCCTATCTGGCAGCTGGCTATCTCCTCGATCCTGGTCTCCTATGAACAAGAGGACGCAGACAGGAGTGTGCATCTTTGGAAAAACGAGAAGCTGGAAGCACGTGCGTAGAGGCCAAATGCCACGGGAGTTGGAACTAAAGCCGTGAAATGCGTTGGCTATAGGTTATGTCTGACCAAGGTCGTCGTTCGCCGAACGAGGATGATATTGAAGATATCTTTGCCGAGCGTGCGGGGTCCGTGCGCGTTTATATTCTCGAGATAATAAATGCGTTACCATGAGAAAATCTCGATGGCATTTCCTAACCCTGATGTATGAGACGCGAACAAGGCCCTCCCTTTAATTAGCATAAATTAGCATGGAACAAGGCTGTTAGTCAGGGGAAATTTCTAGCGTTGCTCTTATGGAGAGAAAGACACCCGCCAGCGACCCAAGGGAAGGCGTTTCCAGCCAAGATGAGGCACGATATCGAGAGCTGTTTGCCCAGGTATGGACTACTATGTTTCTAGAATGCCAATGTCGAGGAAAAGAAAACGCATTCTCGGCAACCTCCTTGCCAAATGTAACTTGTTGCCCTTACATGCTCGGGTGGGAAGGCTGTCTCTAATAGAATGGAGCGCCCGTTACAATGTTTTCGTGGACCTCCGTACAGATGGATACGGACAAGTCTGGCCACATCAGCAGGGCAGAGTTTCTCGACGCGGTATCGACATTGGGCCTGCATGTCAGCCCGGACCGTGCTCATCAGGTGTTCCAGGTACGGGGGTGTTCTGCATGGCACATGGGACGTTTTGCAGTCACCAAACTTTTGAAATATTTATGGTGCCTGTCTTGAACCCTGGAGTTTTGGTTTCAACTTCCAAATTATCTACTGTGCCAACTTTACCTACTCTGCTCAGCACTGCTGTGAACAAGATACGCCTAAAGACTCTGGCGAATCCCTGGATGACATAGTAGTACATCATGCCCTAGCATGGACACTCTTGCGCCTACAAGTACGGGGACTATCAACCACCCCTGTTAATCGAGGAAACTAGTACCAGCATGAGGCAACCAGCATGCGCCGAAATAATAATAGTAATAACAATAATAAGAGTAATAACCATGTTAATAGTAATAACAATGTTAATAGTAATAAGGATATTAATAGTAATGGGATATCCAAGGTCTTAATCCAGGTCCTACCATGTATGCAAAATGCGTTTGCTGAGCAAATTGAGTCGATACCGGGCACTATCCTGTTCCTTTGTCTGGCGCTACCTGGCCCATCACAATCCATCATCGGGCACCACCCATCATTACATCAGCACCCTATGTCTGGGTCTCGAGGGTCAGTACCCTATTTCTGGGTCTCGAGACACATGGCCGGTTCCTCCCCAACATTCCTGGGCTGGTTTCCTGATTCCGTCACTCGCAGAACGTGGCTGCCCTAAAGGGGGAGCATGCTTGTCGCTGAAGTCCCTTGTCGACGCCACCATTCCTTATAGGGTGTTTGTATGGCTCGGTCGCCATTCTGTGCCATGTCGCTTGTAGGGCATCCCTTGTACTGCACTCTCTGTGAAGCCGTTGTGCATCACAGCATGCCCTTTCCTTTCATCGCACACGTGTTGTGTCTTGGTGGAGTTAAAAGGGGGCACCACCACATGCTTCCACATCACTGACATGGCAGCAGTGGCGGTGTACTGCTGGCACCCGTGTGTTGGCTGCCTGCATAGTTAACGCCAGCATCATTATGCTGGCTGCCTACTAACGTCTGCTCATGTCTGTCACATGTTGTTGTTTGCGCGTGCTGGTTGCCTGCTCTCATTTGCCTGTGTCGTCCTCTACCTGCCAATATCTGCAAGCTCCTCTACCTGCTGGCCCCCCGCGTGCCGGCTGCCTACTAACCTCTGCACGTGTTCTCCTCTACCTCATGTTCATTATCTGCTGCGCCCGGCCCCTATCCGCAGGCGCGCGCCGACGGCGACATGGGAAACGGCGACGGCCTCGTCTCCTACCCTGAGTTTGTTCGCTTTGCATCCGCGCGAGACAGAGAGCTGCGGCAGCTCTTTGTGGGACTGGATGGCGACGGCGATGGACGGCTGACACATGGCGAGCTCACACGTGCACTGGAAGTCCTCGAGCAGGAGGACGCGCAGGCGAGGGGGGGGCGCCCGGGGGTGCCAGGTTAGGGCCAAGCCCGTCCATGGGCAGGGAGGGTAAACCGGAGGCGGTGCCATCGGGAGGGAAGGGGAGCCCGTTGGGAGGGAAGCTGACACAGACGACAGACAGTGCACGGTTGACAGACGGGAAGGCAGGGACAGCGCATGGGGAGAGTGCCCCCCTGTACAAGCGGGCGGCGGTGGACCAGCTGTTTGCGCGCATGGACGTGGACGCGGATGGGAGCATTAGTTGGGACGAGTTCCGCAACTTTCTGCGGTTGCTGCCGGCGGCGTCCGCGCGGGAGGTGGGTGGCGGTTCTCCGCTTACTGTTTAAAGGGGTGCGTGGCGGTGGTCCGCCCATCTGGTTTAGAATAGCTCAACCTGCTCAGCTCTGTAATGTCTAGGGAGGTGTGTGTGTGTGTGTGTGGGATGGGTGTGGTTGGTCCGCCCGATATTCAAGGGGTGGGTGGGTGGGTGGGGGTGGCTAGGGTTGTCTGGGTACTCTTAAGGACCGCTGAACAGTCCGTGCCAGGTCCTTGCCGCGCAACAGCATGGGTGGTGGAGCCCGGTTGGGGTTAGCTGACTGGAGACAGTGTGGTGGCTAGCCATGGTGCTGCACTTGTCGGGGGTCGGGGCTCAAGCTCTAGGGCACCCGGACCGCGCCACAGCTGGAGCTGTCTTCACAGTGATCACAGTGATTTCTATACTAGACGTATTGTGTCGGTCGCCCGTTGTTGGACACGTGGACGCATCTATTGGACAGCTCCACTCTGGGTGTGGATTCCATACCCCCAACCCCTGCCCCCTGCCCCCTACCCCCTACCCCCTACCCCCTACCCCCTACCCCTACCCCCCTACCCCCCCCTACCCCTACCCCCTACCCCTACCCCTACCCCCTACCCCTACCCCCTACCCCCTACCCCCTACCCCCTACCCTACCCCCTACCCCCTACCCCTACCCCCTACCCCTACCCCTACCCCTACCCCCTACCCCCTACCCTACCCCTACCCTACCCCCTACCCCTACCCCTACCCCCTACCCCCTACCCCTACCCCCTACCCCCCCTACCCCTACCCCCTACCCCTACCCTACCCCCTACCCCTACCCCCCACCCCCTACCCCCTACCCCTACCCCCTACCCCTACCCCCTACCCCCTACCCCTACCCCTACCCCCTACCCCCTACCCCCTACCCCCTACCCCTACCCCTACCCTACCCCCTACCCCTACCCCCTACCCCTACCCCCTACCCCCTACCCCTACCCCCTACCCCTACCCCTACCCCCTACCCCCTACCCCCTACCCCCTACCCCCTACCCCCTACCCCTACCCCCTACCCACCTACCCCTACCCCCTACCCCTACCCCCTACCCCCTACCCCTACCCCCTACCCCTACCCCCTACCCCCTACCCCTACCCCCTACCCCCTACCCCCTACCCCCTACCCCCTACCCCTACCCCTACCCCCTACCCCCTACCCCCTACCCCTACCACCCTACCCCTACCCCCTACCCCTACCCCCTACCCCTACCCCCTACCCCTACCCCTACCCCCTACCCCTACCCCCTACCCCCTACCCCTACCCCCTACCCCCTACCCCTACCCCCTACCCCCTACCCCCTACCCCCTACCCCCTACCCCCTACCCCTACCCCCTACCCCTACCCCTACCCCCTACCCCCTACCCCCTACCCTACCCCTACCCTACCCCTACCCCCTACCCCTACCCCTACCCCTACCCCTACCCCTACCCCTACCCCTACCCCTACCCCCTACCCCCCCCCTACCCCCTCCCCCTACCCCTCCCCTCCCCCTCCCCCTCCCCCTCCCCTCCCCCTCCCCCTACCCCCTCCCCCTCCCCTCCCCCTACCACTCCCTCCCCCTCCCCCTCCCCCTCCCCCCTCCCCCTCCCCCTCCCCTCCCCCCACCCTCCCTCCCCCCCCTCCCCCCCCGCCCCCCCCCACCTTCCTCTCCCTCTCTGGCCCCCTCTCCCTCCCTCTCTCCCCCCCCCCCTTTTCCCGTACTCATGCCCTTCCCCCCTTTTTACCCCCCTCTTTTCCTCTCCCTCCTTTTCCCCAGCCACCCCCTGCCCTGTGCCCCTTGTCAAGGCTGAGCATTTGCGGAAGTCTCTCATCGCCCTTGTATCAGATCCCACTTGAGAATATACCCCCGAAAGTTGTTGCGAGAGGTCCCCAGTTCGATTCCGGTCAGATTCATTTGCAGATCGCGTTTTTCCGCGTTTTCCGGGACCGGCACTGAACGCAAATGGTTTTCACCTTTGCGGCGTGCCAAATCAGAATACCCCCTTTCCATTTTTTCATTCCCATTTGCCCCTTTTCCCCTTGCCCACAGTAATAATAATGATCTATTGAACCTTTTTTTTTTCATTCTCCCCATCAGCCGCCTGCAGGTGCCCCTTGTGGATGCGGAGCATGTGTGAAGAACTCTTGAAGAGTTCTTCTCACATCGAATCCCTCTTTCTCGCGTTCGCCATCCTATAATTTACCCCCGGCCTCCCGCACATGCCATTTGTGGACACGAAGCGCACAGAAAGAGTCTGTTTCTGCCGTCCTCCTTAACATGCATGGCCCTTTTCCTCGCCCTATCCTCATTCCTCTCCCTGCCACCCCCAGCCACCGGCACGTCAATGCAGAGCACTGTGGAGGGCTCTCATTCATGTCCTCACGTCATCAAGCGTCAATAATTAAACTTCCACCTTTCCTTCCCCCCCTGGTTCTCCCCTTTATTCCCCCAGCCAGCCAACATCATCTTTAGCAAGCCACCCCCCTGCAAAGCCGTAGGCTGCACGTCTGTCTCTGGATGCTTAGCGTGTGGCAAACTCTCTCGCGTCCAATGCCCATTTCGTCATTGGGTTTGCCATCCTACCCTCCCCCCCCCGGCCACCCGCACGTGCCACTTGTGAACGCGAAGCGCGCATAAATAGGCTGTTTCTGCCACTGCCCTTACAGCATTCTCACTCTTTCTCCTTGCCGTACACGCATTCCTCTCCCCACCACCCCTCCCAGCCACTGCACGTGCCACTTGTCAACGCGGAGCGTGCGTGGAGCCATGCGATGGAGCTCAAGGCGTCGGCGGCAGGGGCGCGCTGGCTCCTGCCAAGCGCGGCGCACTGCTGCGCAAGCTCAGCAAGGCCGCCATGTGGGCTGATCTGTTCGCAAAGCTGTGGTGCGACGCGGTCTGACTCCCGCACCGCGCTCGAGGCAGAGGTGGGTGGATTGTTACAGGTTTTAAATAGAGTGTTTCCATCGCCAGCGTGGTGTGGGCCGATCTGTTTGCAAAATTTTGTGTGACGCGTTCCGACACGCACGGCGCTCGAAGCTGAGTTGAGTGCCTTTGGTTTGCAAAATTTCGGTTGTGGTTAATGCTGATTGATTAGTTGGTTGTGGTATTTGTAGGTTGCTTGTATGGCATTCCAGTGTCGGTGTGACGCCGATCTAGTACCGTCCGAGTGGGGTGGTCAGGAGCCACCCATCGCGCGCACCGCAGGCAGAGGTGGGTGCCTTTATCTCTTGAGGTTATCAAATAGCGGTAATAGTACGGTGTTAGTGTTATGGTGCCTTTATCTCTTGAGGTGATCAAATAGCGGTATAGTACGGTGTTATGTGTATGGTGCCTTTATCTCTTGAGGTGTAT
>RPFO01001789.1:0-11369 GCA_009746045.1 Mesostigma viride
CCGCCCGCCCGCCGCCCGCCCGCCCGCCGCCCGCCGCCCGCCCGCCGCCCGCCCGCCGCCCGCCCCCGCCGCCCGGGGCCGCCCGCCGCCCCGCCCGCCCCCGCCGCCCGCCCGCCCGCCGCCCGCCCGCCCGCCCGCCCGCCCGCTCCCTGCCCGCCCCGCCCGCCCCGCCGCCCGCCCCGCCCGCCCCGCCCCACCCACACCCACCCCATCCATCATCCATCCATCCCATCCATCCATCCATCCATCCTTCCATCCACACACACACACACACACACACGCCCAACACCCATCCATCCATCCATCCTTCATCCATCCATCCATCCATCCATCCGTCCATCCACCCACCCACCACAACCCACCCACCCACCCACCCACCCACCCACCCATATCCACCATCCATCCATCCATCCATCCATTCCATCCATCCATCCATCCATCCATCCATCCATCCATCCATCCATCCATCCAATCCATCCATCCATCCATCCATCCATCCATCCATCCCATCCATCCATCCATCCATCCATCCATCCATCCGTCCACCCACCCACCCACCCACCCACCCACCCACCCACCCACCCACCCACCCACCCACCCCCGCCCGCCCGCCCGCCCGCCGCCCGCCCGCCCGGCCCGCCCGCCGCCCGCCCGCCCGCCCCCGCCCGCCCGCCCGCCCGCCCGCCCGCCTGCCGCCCCGCCCGCCGCCCGCCCGCCGCCGCCCGCCCGCCCGCCCGCCGCCCCCCGCCCGCCCGCCCCCCGCCCGTCCGCCCGCCCGCCCGCCCGCCCGCCCGCCCCCGCCCGCCGCCCGCCCGCCCGTTCGCGGCCCGCCGCCCGCCCGCCCGCCCGCCCGCCCGCCCGCCCGCCCGCCTGCCCGCCCGCCCACCCACCCACCACCCACCCACCCACCCACCCAACCCACCACCCAGGCCACCCACCCACCCACCCACCCACCCACCCACCCACCCACCCACCCACCCACCCAGGCACCCACCCACCCACCCACCACCCACCCACCCACCCACCCACCCACCCACCCACACCACCACCCGCCCACCCACCCACCCACCCACCACCCACCCACCCACCCACCCCCCTCGCCCGCCCGCCCCCGCCCGCCCGCCCGCCCGCCCGCCCGCCGCCCGCCGCCCGCCCGCCCGCCCGCCCGCCCGCCCGCCCGCCCGCCCGCCCGCCCGCCCGCCCGCCCGCCCGCCCGCCGCTCGCCCGCCCGCCCGCCCGCCCGCCCGCCCGCCCGCCTGCCCGCCCGCCCGCCGCCCGCCGCCCCGCCCGCCCGCCCGCCGCCCGCCCGCCCGCCGCCCGCCCGCCCGCCGCCGCCCGCCGCCCGCCCGCCGCCCGCCCGCCCGCCCGCCGCCCGCCCGCCCGCCGGCCCGCCCGCCCGCCCGCCCGCCCGCCGCCCGCCGCCGCCCGCCGCCGCCCGCCGCCCGCCCGCCCGCCCGCCCGCCCGCCGCCGCCCGCCCGCCCGCCCGCCCGCCCGCCGCCCGCCGCCCGCCGCCCGCCCAGGCCACCCACCCACCCACCCACCCACCCACCCACCCACCACCACCCACCCACCCAGGCCCACCCACCCACCCACCCCCACCCACCCACCCACCCACCCACCCACCCACCCACCCACCCGCCACCACCCACCCACCCACCCACCCACCCACCCACCCACCCCTCGCCCCCCCCCCACCCCGCCCGCCGCCCGCCCGCACCGCGCCCGCCCCGCCCCGCCGCCCGCCGCCCGCCCGCCCGCCCGCCCGCCGCCGCCCGCCCGCCCGCCCGCCCGCCGCCCTGCTGCTCGCCGCCCGCCGCCCGCCCGCCCGCCCGCCCGCCTGCCGCCCGCCCGCCCGCCGCGCCGCCCGCCCGCCCGCCCGCCCGCCCGCCGCCGCCCGCCCCCGGCCCGCCCGCCCGCCCGCCCGCCCGCCGCTCGCCTGCCCGCCCGCCCGCCCGCCCGCCCGCCCGCCCGCCCGCCCACCCACCCACCCACCCATCCATCCATCCATCATCCGTCCATCCATCCATCCATCCATCCTTCCATCCACACACACACACACACACACACGCCCACACACCCATCCATCCATCCATCCGTCCATCCATCCATCCATCCATCCATCCGTCCATCCACCCACCCACCCACCCACCCACCCACCCACCCACCCACCCACCCATATCCATCCATCCATCCATCCATCCATCCATCCATCCATCCATCCATCCATCCATCCATCCATCCATCCATCCATCCATCCATCCATCCATCCATCCATCCATCCATCCATCCATCCATCCATCCATCCATCCATCCATCCATCCATCCGTCCACCCACCCACCCACCCACCCACCACCCACCCACCCACCCACCCACCCACCCCCCGCCCGCCCGCCCGCCGCCCGCCGCCCGCCCGCCCGCCCGCCCGCCCGCCGCCCGCCCGCCCGGCCCGCCCCGCCCGCCCGCCTGCCCGCCCGCCCGCCCGCCCGCCCGCCCGGCCCGCCCGCCCGCCCGCCCGCCCGCCCGCCCGCCCGCCCGCCCGCCCGCCGTCGCCCCGCCCGCCCGCCCGCCCGCCCGCCCCCCGCCCGCCCGCCCGCCCGCCCGTTCGCCCGCCCCGCCGCCGCCCGCCCGCCCGCCCGCCGCCCGCCCGCCCGCCCGCCCGCCTGCCCGCCCGCCCACCCACCCACCCACCCACCCACCCACCCACCCACCCACCCACCCAGGCCACCCACCCACCCACCCACCCACCCACCCACCCACCCACCCACCACCCACCCAGGCCACCCACCCACCCACCCACCCACCCACCCACCCACCCACCCACCCACCACCCACCCACCCACCCGCCCACCCACCCACCCACCCACCCACCCACCCACCCACCCACCCCCTCGCCCGCCCGCCCACCCGCCCGCCGCCCGCCCGCCCGCCGCCCGCCCGCCCGCCCGCCCGCCCGCCCGCCCGCCCGCCCGCCCGCCCGCCCGCCCGCCCGCCCGCCCGCCCGCCCGCCTGCTCGCCCGCCCGCCCGCCCGCCCGCCCGCCCGCCCGCCTGCCCCCGCCCGCCCGCCGCCGCCCGCCCGCCCGCCCGCCCGCCCGCCCGCCCGCCGCCCGCCGCCGCCCGCCCGCCCGCCCGCCCCCCGCCCGCCCGCCCGCCGCCGCCCGCCCGCCCGCCCGCCGGCCCGCCGCCCGCCCGCCCGCCCGCCCGCCCGCCCGCCCGCCGCCGCCCGCCCGCCCGCCCGCCCGCCCGCCCGCCCGCCGCCCGCCGGCCCGCCCGCCCGCCCGCCCGCCCGCCCGCCCGCCCGCCTGCCCGCCCGCCCGCCCGCCCGCCCGCCGGCCTGCCGCCTGCCCGCCCGCCGCCCGCCCGCCCACCCACCCACCCACCCACCCACCCACCCACCCACCCACCCAACCCACCCACCCACCCACCCACCCACCACCACCACCCACCCACCCACCCACCCACCCACCCACCCACCCACCACCCACCCACCCACCCACCCACCACCCACCCACCCACCCACCCCCTCGCCCGCCCGCCCGCCGCCCGCCCGCCCGCCCCCCCGCCGCCCGCCCGCCCGCCGCCCGCGCCGGCCGCCCGCCCGCCCGCCCGCCGCCGCCCGCCCGCCCGCCCGCCCCCGCCCGCCCGCCTGCCCGCCCGCCGCCGCCCGCCCGCCCGCCCGCCCGCCCGCCCGCCCGCCCGCCCGCCCGCCCGCCCGCCCGCCCGCCCGCCCGCCCGCCCGCCCGCCCGCCCGCCGCCCGCCCGCCCGCCCGCCCGCCCGCCCGCCCGCCCGCCCGCCGCCCCGCCCGCCCGCCCGTCCGCCCGCCCGCCTGCCCGCCCGCCCGCCCGCCGCCCGCCCGCCCGCCCGCCTGCCCGCCCGCCCACCCACACCCACCCACCCACCACCCACCACCACCCACCCACCACCCACCCACCCAGGCCACCACCCACCCACCCACCCACCCACCCACCCACCACCCACCCACCCACCCACCCACCCAGGCCACCGACCCACCCACCCACCCACCCACCCACCCACCCACCCACCCACCCACCCACCCACCCACCCACCCACCCACCCACCCACCCACACCACCCACCCACCCACCCACCCACCCACCCACCCACCCACCCACCCACCCACCCCCTCGCCCGCCCGCCCGCCCGCCCGCCGCCCGCCCGCCCGCCCGCCCGCCCGCCCGCCCGCCCGCCCGCCCGCCCGCCGCCCCCGCCCGCCTGCCCGCCCGCCCGCCCGCCCGCCCGCCCGCCCGCCTGCCCGCCCCCGCCCACCCACCCACCCACCCACCCACCCACCCACCCACCCACCCACCCACCCACCCACCCAGGCCACCCACCCACCCACCCACCCACCCACCCACCCACCCACCCACCCACCCACCCACCCACCCAGGCCACCGACCCACCCACCCACCCACCCACCCACCCACCCACCCACCCACCCACCCACCCACCACCCACACCACACACACACACACACACACACACACACACACACAACACACACACACACACACACACCCACCCAGGCCACCGACCCACCCACCCACCCATCCACCCACCCACCCACCCACCCACCCACCCACCCACCCACCCACCCAGGCCACCCACCCACCCACCCACCCACCCACCCACCCACCCACCCACCCACCCACCCACCCACCCACCCACCCACCCACCACCCACCCACCCACCCACCCACCCACCACCCACCCCCTCGCCCGCCCCCCGCCCGCCCGCCCGCCCGCCCGCCCCCCCGCCCGCCCCCCGCCCCGCCGCCCGCCCGCCCGCCCGCCCGCCCGCCCGCCCGCCCGCCCGCCCGCCCGCCCGCCCGCCCGCCCGCCCGCCCGCCCGCCCGCCCGCCCGCCCGCCCGCCTGCCCGCGCCGCCCGCCCGCCCGCCGCCCGCCCGCCCGCCCGCCCGCCCGCCCGCCCGCCCGCCGCCGCCCGCCCGCCCGCCCGCCCGCCCGCCCGCCCGCCCGCCCGCCCGCCGCCCGCCCGCCCGCCCGCCCGCCCGCCCGCCCGCCCGCCCGCCCGCCCGCCCGCCGCCGCCCGCCCGCCCGCCCGCCCGCCCGCCCGCCGCCGCCCGCCCGCCCGCCCGCCCGCCCGCCCGCCCGCCCGCCCGCCCGCCGCCCGCCCGCCCGCCCGCCCGCGCGCCCACCCGCACGCCCGCACGCCCGCACGCCGCCCGCCCGCACCCGCCGCCGCCCGCACGCCGCCCGCCCGCCTGCCCGCCCGCCCGCCAACCCACCCACCCACCCATATCCATCCATCCATCCATCCATCCATCCATCCATCCATCCATCCATCCATCCATTCATCCATCCATCCATCCATCCATCCATCCATCCATCGGCCATCCATCCATCCATCCATCCGTCCACCACCCACCCACCCACCCACCCACCCACCCACCCACCCACCCACCCACCCACCCACCCATATCCATCCATCCATCCATCCATCCATCCATCCATCCATCCATCCATCCATCCATCCATCCATCCATCCATCCATCCATCCATCCATCCATCCATCCATCCATCCATCCATCCATCCATCCATCCGTCCACCCACCCACCCACCCACCCACCCACCCACCCACCCACCCACCCACCCGCCCGCCCGCCCGCCGCCCGCCCGCCCGCCGCCCGCCCGCCCGCCCGCCCGCCCGCCCGCCGCCCGCCCGCCCGCCCGCCCGCCCGCCCGCCCGCCCCCGCCCGCCCGCCCGCCCGCCCGCCCGCCCGCCCGCCCGCCGCCCGCCCGCCCGCCCGCCCGCCCGCCCGCCCGCCCGCCCGTCCGCCCGCCCGCCCGCCCGCCCGCCCGCCCCCGCCCGCCCGCCGCCCGCCCGTTCGCCCGCCCGCCCGCCCGCCCGCCCGCCCGCCGCCCGCCCGCCCGCCCGCCTGCCCGCCCGCCCACCCACCCACCCACCCACCCACCCACCCACCCACCCACCCACCCACCCAGGCCACCCACCCACCCACCCACCCACCCACCCACCCACCCACCCACCCACCCAGGCCACCCACCCACCCACCCACCCACCCACCCACCCACCCACCCACCCACCCACCCACCCACCCACCCACCCACCGCCCACCCACCCACCCACCCACACTAGGAAGTCGGGTTCTGAGATTTTTCTCAGGAATCCTGAGATTTCCTGAGATGAACTCAGGATTTCCTGAGATTTTCTCAGGATTTCCTGAGATATCCTGATTTTTTTCTCAAGATGTCCTGAGAATCCTGAGCTGAGATTTTCTCAGGAATCCTGATATTATATCAGGACTTCCTCCTGAGAATCCTGAGAAGTGCCTGAGATGCGTCTCGCGAAACACTGAGAAACACTGAGAATCCTGAGAAAATCCTGAGATCCTGAGAAAAATGTCGAAACAACACAAAAAATCTCAAGATCTTGAGATTTTCCCGCTGAATCAGAAAAAAATCAGGAAAATCAGGACACTTAGCATGGCACAAAAAATCAGGAAAATCAGGACACTTACATGGCACAAAAAATCAGGAAAATCAGGACACTGAGCATGACACTTGAGAACTCTCAAGTGCATGAAGACAGGACACTTATGCATTATATGTGGATGCAGAAATGATGCAGTTGACACACATGTTCATTGGAAATAAATAAATATAAGTGTGACAAGCACACAAAAAGTTACATCAATCCATCATTACATTATATTAGGAATATAATCAATCCCACTCCTCATCAGTGTATGCAGCACTGTCAGAGTCCGCATAATTTACTACCACACGTTGCCTCTCACTTCTCCTTTGTGTGGGAATGCATGCCTCACCGTCGCTGCTCAGCGACAAATCACTAGCAATGTCATCAGGGCTTGATGCGCTGCCACTAGCCGCTGCCATGGACTTGTCAGCAATGCTCTTGCCACGCGAGCGGTTTGGTGCAGCGGCTGAGTGTGTTTCTACCAATGTGTCCGCAGTGCGCTTGCCACGCGAGCGGCTTGGTGCAGTGGTTGCTTGTGGCTCTACCAATGTGCCAACAGTGCGCTTGCCACGTGAGCGACTTGGTGCAGTGGTTGCTTGTGGCTCTACCAATGTGCCAACAGTGCGCTTGCCACGTGAGCGATTAGGTGCAGTGGTTGCTTGTGGCTCCGCAGCCATGCGTGCAGTGGTTGCTTGTGGATCTATGGGTGCAGTGCGATTACCTTGTGAACGACCTCGTGTTGTCATGTCTCTTCGCTTAACACACAGTGTCACCTTGCGCTGCAGGTTCATATCAGCATACACGTCTGTGGTTCTCAGCTGAGCACCTGCAGCACGGGATAATACATGCTGGGCTGCACTACACGTTTCCTTTACCATTTGCCACGGCAATTTACAGTGCACGATGGCTATCTCAGGTGCATACTCTGGATCAACTACAAAACCAACTGAACATACACTCCCGGGAAGGACTAAAGCATCCTGCTTGGGCGCTCGCTCCCCTAAAGGTATAAGCGTCAATCCCTCTAAAGGGAGCTCTTTCACAGAACCGACATCAAACAGAGCGACCTTTAAAAGAACTTGCCTACTCCATCCTTCCGTCGGGGCACGGAGGAAACTATGCAGAATGTGTGTGATGCGGCCATACCTAACCCCCTCTTTACCATAAACCATTACTCCGAGTTGCGATGGCGAACAGTTTGTCGAAGGTCGGCGACTGCAGTTCGGTAATTGCTGCCATTGATGTGGATTGAGTCATGCTCGTCACAAGCAGGCTCCATGCCACACACCGCCGCCGTAATCATCGTGGGGAGGCGTGGCTCCTGGTTTTGCGTGATCCATTGCTTTCTATCTGAGCAAGTGACTTGACTAGTGCGAGACCCAAAGTGGAAATGCCGTGTCTATTCCGGCCTAACATGGCTGATGAAGGCGTTTATGGAATGGTGCGGCTAGGTGCAGGGTTGTGTTGCCTACCATGGCTGCTGAAGGCGTTCATGGGTGCGGCTAGGTGCAAGGTCGCGTTGCCTAATCGCAACCTTTCTAAATTTTTCGCTCGTTGGACCAACGGTCTACCAGGTAACGGTTAAGAGAGGTAGGGCGCGAAGTTGAAAGTTTGGAACGGCACTGTCGTCATGCGGCTATTTCACGGCATCATAACGGCCTTTATTTCAGTTATGTTCAGTTCAGTTTATTCCCACGCCGGTTCCCTAGCCTTGCCCGTACCGGCTTCGGAATAAACGGATGCCGGAACCGTATCCTTGTTCCAATTTTTAACAGGCAGGTACTACTTATATAAAGCCCGAACTAAGAGCTCTTTTGTAGAATGTTCTCACTGCCTAATTGCTTTAGTGACTTTGCGTTAATAATTGTCGGCTGTCAGTCTGTCAGCCAACAATCAGAAATCGTTGTCGCACTTTATAACCTGCTCCAATGGTTGTCCGGCAAAGGCAGGACCAAGCGTTTTCTAGGGTCTGGCAGGACGGCGGTTTTTTAAATGCCTGTGGCTTTCATTGGTGAATACTAGTTACTGTACCTGTAAATTTATCGGCAGTTTGCGGCTCCGACCGTTCTAAAAGGCTTTGAGACAAGTAGTAACCAGTGGAAAGGTAAGATGTCATGACAATACGGAAGATCGCTTGGCTGGAATCACTCGAGACATTCCGCCTGCCGCTGGCTACGGATGTGACCTAGTCGCAATCTTTTTTTTTGCGCAAATTCAAAAAAACGCGTCTGACGTAGCCCTAGCCGTTGTTCGCAGTCAAGTCAGTGCTGGGGCTAGCGGGCAGTGAGGGCACATACACGCTAGCTCGAGCGATGGGGCAACCGATTTCCATACGTAACCAATGAATGCAACCACCGAATAACAAGCGCTGCAGGTGTGGCAGCAGGGGTGGCAGCGAGAACCGCACTAGAAGCGGTTCTAGTAGCGACGACATGTGAGTGACATAAGTAACGGAGAATAAACAGAGCGAGATTCTGGAGCTATCCAAAACCTACAAGGCCGTCATGGACAGGCTGTGATCGAAGAGGAATGGAGCCGGGAAAATGAGCAACTGCGTAGCTGAGCAAGGATACTTATGAGAATTGCTTGGCAGGTTGCATTGGAAGGCCCATAGACCGCAAAAGCGGCATTCTGAGCAAAAGCTGGTTTCTTAGTATAGCATGAACTCTGAATACTTGATTTCTTGTCCTCTTACATGCGTGGTCAAGTTCATGAAGATGACCATCATGAAGTACCGTCCTTGGGCATTTTTGTGCGTACATGCCCGTTTGTTGTCAAAGCACGTCCATGCAGACCTGAATCCCATGCAAGCCCCAAGCGTCAATTGCGACTATCTTTGCAAAGGAAAAGCATCTAGACGTGTTCTGATGAAGCCAGTAAGGTCAAATGTTTCATGGTGCTTCCTCATAAGCCACATAGTAGATTAGATACTAACTTGGTTGGTCCATGCGTGAGTATGTGCATGTTGTCATCAGTTTGCTACCTACTTTTTAATTACCTTGCCTACTTACTAGCTTTGTTATTGAAGGTATTTTCCTAATTTTGCACTGGAATTCATTCCTTACATCACTACTATTCTTTCTCCCCTTTGCAATCGCAACAGGAGGGACGGAATGTTATCTTCTCCGCGGTCATGAGGTTGTCCCTTCTGCGTGGTAAGTGTCATAAAGTTGATTAGTCCCTTGGTCCCTCACTTGCTCCTTGCTTCCTTGCATGCTTGCTTGCTGAGTTCGATAAACCCCTTGCTTCCTTGCATGCTTGTTTCCGTCTTTGCGTGCTTGCTTGCTTCTTTGCGTGGTTGCTTTCTTCCTTGATTAGGCCCTTGCTTGGTTGTTTAGCCGCTTGCTGAATTTGATTAGTTCCTTGCTTTATTCCCTTGCTTCCTTGCATGCGTGCTTCCTGAATGTAATTAGTCCCTTGCTTCCTTTCTTAGTCCCATGCTTCCTTTGTAAGCCACTCTTCCTCGCATGCTTGCTGAATTTAATTAATGCCTTGCTTCCTTTGATATGACCTTGCCTACTTGGTTAGGCCGTTCCTTCCCTGCATGCTTGACCACTTGCTGAATGGAATCAGTCCCCTGATTCCTTTGTTAGGCCCTTGCTTCCTTTGTTAGCCCCTCTTCCTTGCATGCTTGCAATTGCTTGCTTGCTGAATCTAATCAGTCCCTTGCTTCCTTTGTTAGGCCCTTGCTTCCTTATTTAGCCACTCTCGTCCTTGCGCGCATGTACGCTTGCTTGCTGAATTCAATTAGTCCCTTGCCCTGAAGAAATTTAGTCTAGTTACCCTGGAGCTTCACAGTTAATAAACGTGTTTTCCCTTTTTCAATGCATCGGTCATATGCAATGTCGTGGTTTCTTGGTCTTGCACATCTCAATAATGGCGGTGCTAGGCTTTCACTTGGGTCACCCTTTCAATGTTTTGTACCAGTCAGAAGTATCTTTTTTTATGCCGAGCATGATGTTGTTTGCTATGCCTTTGGTCTGGTTAGGTGTACATGTGCACATGCTGCAGCCCAGCGTTTCTAATCATGGTCCTGTTTAATGCCTTTTTTCCCCCTTCCTGGTTTATGCGTGCAGGTAAATGTGCAACGAAGCACAGTTTGGCAGAGTATATGAAGAACCAAATGATCTACAAGATCTGCCAAACGATGAAGAAACAATCCTCTTTTTGTTGTGATTTATTTTTTGCCTATGAATAAAAGATTTTTTAAATAATATTTATCAATGTAATAAATGCACTGATTGTGAGTCATGCCCCTGTTGTAATCATCTTGCATTGTCGTATTTCTGACGGTCCCTGATAACACCATTTTTTTGTCCCAGAATGGCTGGAGAATTCGCCTGTGCATGTTCTTGATTTTCTTGAGATTCTACTCGTTTTTTGTCCTTTGTCCTGAGATTTTCTTGAGATTCTACTCGTTTTTTTGTCCTGAGATTGTCCTGAGATTTTGTCCTGAGATTGTCCTGAGATTTTGTCCTGAGATTTTCACTACAAAGTCAAAATCTCAAGACCTGAGTTTTTCACCAGAATCTCAGGACCCGAGGTGTGCACTTACCAGATTTTGTGAAGACGAAATATCAGGAATCTCAGGACAATCTCAGGAAAACTCAGGAAATCTCAGACAATCTCAAGATATTCTCAGGACATCTCAGGATTTCTCAGGATTTCTCAAGATTTGTCAAAAAAAAACTCAGGAGAATCTCAAGAGATCTCAGGACGAATTTTTTCCGACTTCCTAAGTGCACCCGCCCACCCACCCACCCACCCCCTCGCCCGCCGCCCACCCGCCCGCCCGCCCGCCCGCCCGCCGCCCGCCGCCCGCCCGCCCGCCCGCCCGCCGCCCGCCCACCCCCCGCCCGCCGCCGCCCGCCCGCCCGCCGCCGCCGCCCGCCG
>RPFO01002226.1:0-85000 GCA_009746045.1 Mesostigma viride
GGCAAGGAATGGGGCAAGGAATGAGGGCAAGGAATGAGGGCAAGGAATGAGGGCGAAGGAATGAGGGCAAGGAATGAGGGCAAGGAATGAGGGCAAGGAATGAGGGCAAGGAATGAGGGCAAGGAATGAGGGCAAGGAATGAGGGCAAGGAAGGGCAAGAGGAATGAGGGCAAGGAATGAGGGCGGAGGGGCAGGAATGAGGGCAAGGAATGAGGGCAAGGAATGGGGCAAGGAATGGAGGGCGAGGAATGAGGGCAAGGAATGAGGGCAAGGAATGGGGCGAGGAATGAGGGCGAGGCATGAGGGCGAGGAATGAGGGCAAGGAATGAGGGCAAGGAATGAGGGCAAGGATGAGGGCAAGGAATGAGGGCGAGGAATGAGGGCAAGGAATGAGGGCAAGGAATGAGGGCAAGGAATGGGGCAAGGAAAGAGGGCAAGGAATGGGGCGAGGAATGAGGGGAGGAATGAGGGCGAGGAATGAGGGCAAGGAATGAGGGCAAGGAATGAGGGCAAGGAATGAGGGCAAGGAATGAGGGCAAGGAATGAGGGCAAGGGCAAGGAATGAGGGCAAGGAATGAGGGCAAGGAATGAGGGCGAGGAATGGGGCAAGGAATGAGGGCAAGGAATGAGGGAGAGGAATGAGGGCAAGGAATGAGGGCAAGGAATGAGGGCAAGGGAAGGTATGAGGGCCAGGAATGAGGGCAAGGAATGAGGGCAGGAATGAGGGCAAGGATGAGGGCAAGGAATGAGGGCAAGGAATGAGGGCAAGGAATGAGGGCAAGAATGAGGGCAAGGAATGGGGCAAGGAATGAGGGCAAGGAATGGGGGCGAGGAATGAGGGCAAGGAATGAGGGCGAGGAATGAGGGCAAGAATGAGGGCAAGGAATGAGGGCAAGGAATGAGGCGAGGAATGAGGGCAAGGAATGAGGGCAAGGGCAAGGAATGAGGGCAAGGAATGGGGGCAAGGAATGAGGGCAAGGAATGAGGGCAAGAATGAGGGCAAGGAATGAGGGCGAGGAATGAGGGCAAGGAATGAGGGCAAGGGCAAGGAATGAGGGCAAGGAATGAGGGCAAGGAATGAGGGCGAGGAATGGGGGCAAGGAATGAGGGCAAGGAATGAGGGCAAGGAATGAGGGCAAGGAATGAGGGCAAGGAATGAGGGCAAGGCAAGGAATGAGGGCAAGGAATGAGGGCAAGGAATGAGGGCGAGGAATGAGGGCAAGGAATGAGGGCAAGGAATGAGGGCAAGGAATGGGGCAAGGAATGAGGGCAAGGAATGAGGGCAAGGAATGAGGGCAAGGAATGAGGGCAAGGAATGGGGCGAGGAATGAGGGAGGAATGAGGGCAGGAATGAGGGCAAGGAATGAGGGCAAGGAATGAGGGCAAGGAATGAGGGCGAGGAATGAGGGCAAGGAATGAGGGCAAGGCAAGGAATGAGGCAAGGAATGAGGGCGAGGAATGAGGGCAAGGAATGAGGGCAAGGAATGAGGGCAAGGGCAAGGAATGAGGGCAGGAATGAGGGCGAGGGCGAGGCAATGAGGGCAAGGAATGAGGGCAAGGAATGAGGGCAAGGAATGAGGGCGAGGAATGAGGGCAAGGAATGAGGGCAAGGAATGAGGCAAGGGCAGGAATGAGGGCAAGGAAGAGGGCAAGGAATGAGGGCGAGGAATGAGGGCGAGGAATGAGGGCAAGGAATGAGGGCAAGGAATGAGGGCAAGGAATGAGGGCAAGGAATGAGGGCAAGGAATGAGGGCAAGGGCAAGGAATGAGGGCAAGGGCAAGGAATGAGGGCAAGGAATGAGGGCGAGGAATCAGGGCGAGGAATGAGGGCAAGGAATGGGGCAAGGAATGAGGGCAAGGAATGAGGGCAAGGAATGGGGCAAGGAATGAGGGCAAGGAATGAGGGCAAGGAATGAGGGCAAGGAATGAGGGCAAGGAATGAGGGCAAGGAATGAGGGCAAGGAATGAGGGCAAGGAATGGGGCAAGGAATGAGGGCAAGGAATGAGGGCAAGGAATGGGGCAAGGAATGAGGGCAAGGAATGAGGGCAAGGAATGAGGGCAAGGAATGAGGGCAAGGAATGAGGGCAAGGAATGAGGGCGAGGAATGAGGGCAAGGAATGAGGGCAAGGAATGGGGCGAGGAATGAGGGCGAGGAATGAGGGCAAGGAATGAGGGCAAGGAATGAGGGCAAGGAATGAGGGCAAGGGCAAGGAATGAGGGCGAGGAATGAGGGCAAGGAATGAGGGCAAGGAATGAGGGCAAGGAATGAGGGCAAGGAATGAGGGCGAGGAATGAGGGCAAGGAATGAGGGCAAGCAATGAGGGCAAGGAATGAGGGCAAGGAATGGGGCGAGCAATGAGGGCAAGGAATGAGGGCAAGGAATGAGGGCAAGGAATGAGGGCGAGGAATGAGGGCAAGGAATGAGGGCAAGGAATGAGGGCAAGGAATGAGGGCAAGGAATGAGGGCAAGGAATGGGGGAGAGGAATGAGGGCAAGGAATGAGGGCGAGGAATGGGGGCAAGGAATGGAGGCGAGGAATGAGGGCAAGGAATGAGGGCAAGGAATGAGGGCAAGGAATGAGGGCAAGGAATGAGGGCAAGGAATGAGGGCAAGGAATGAGGGCGAGGAATGAGGGCAAGGAATGAGGGCAAGGAATGGGGGCAAGGAATGAGGGCAAGGAATGAGGGCGAGGAATGAGGGCAAGGAATGAGGGCAAGGAATGAGGGCAAGGAATGAGGGTGAGGAATGATGGCGAGGAATGAGGGCAAGGAATGAGGGCAAGGGCAAGGAGTGAGGGCAAGGAATGAGGGCGAGGAATGAGGGCAAGGAATGAGGGCAAGGAATGAGGGCAAGGGCAAGGAATGAGGGCAAGGAATGAGGGCGAGGAATGAGGGCAAGGAATGAGGGCAAGGAATGAGGGCAAGGGCAAGGAATGAGGGCGAGGAATGAGGGCAAGGAATGAGGGCAAGGAATGAGGGCAAGGAATGAGGGCAAGGAATGAGGGCGAGGAATGAGGGCAAGGAATGAGGGCAAGCAATGAGGGCAAGGAATGAGGGCAAGGAATGGGGGCGAGCAATGAGGGCAAGGAATGAGGGCAAGGAATGAGGGCAAGGAATGAGGGCGAGGAATGAGGGCAAGGAATGAGGGCAAGGAATGAGGGCAAGGAATGAGGGCAAGGAATGAGGGCAAGGAATGGGGGAGAGGAATGAGGGCAAGGAATGAGGGCGAGGAATGGGGGCAAGGAATGGAGGCGAGGAATGAGGGCAAGGAATGAGGGCAAGGAATGAGGGCAAGGAATGAGGGCAAGGAATGAGGGCAAGGAATGAGGGCAAGGAATGGAGGCGAGGAATGAGGGCAAGGAATGAGGGCAAGGAATGGGGGCAAGGAATGAGGGCAAGGAATGAGGGCGAGGAATGAGGGCAAGGAATGAGGGCAAGGAATGAGGGCAAGGAATGAGGGCAAGGAATGAGGGCAAGGAATGAGGGCGAGGAATGAGGGCAAGGAGTGAGGGCAAGGAATGAGGGCAAGGAATGAGGGCAAGGAATGAGGGCAAGGAATGAGGGCGAGGAATGAGGGCAAGGAATGAGGGCAAGGAATGAGGGCGAGGAATGAGGGCAAGGAATGAGGGCAAGGAATGAGGGCAAGGAATGAGGGCAAGGGCAAGGAATGAGGGCGAGGAATGAGGGCAAGGAATGAGGGCAAGGAATGAGGGCAAGGAATGAGGGCAAGGAATGAGGGCAAGGAATGAGGGCAAGGAATGAGGGCGAGGAATGAGGGCAAGGAATGAGGGCAAGGAATGAGGGCAAAGAGTGGGGGCGAGGAATGAGGGCAAGGAATGAGGGCAAGGAATGAGGGCGAGGAATGAGGGCAAGGAATGAGGGCAAGGAATGAGGGCGAGGAATGAGGGCAAGGAATGAGGGCAAGGAATGAGGGCAAGGGCGAGGAATGAGGGCAAGGAATGAGGGCAAGGAATGAGGGCAAGGAATGGGGGCAAGGAATGAGGGCAAGGAATGAGGGCAAGGAATGAGGGCGAGGAATGAGGGCAAGGAATGAGGGCAAGGAATGAGGGCAAGGAATGAGGGCAAGGAATGAGGGCAAGGAATGAGGGCAAGGAATGGGGCAAGGAATGAGGGCAAGGAATGAGGGCGAGGAATGAGGGCAAGGAATGAGGGCGAGGAATGAGGGCAAGGAATGAGGGCGAGGAATGAGGGCGAGGAATGAGGGCAAGGAATGAGGGCGAGGAATGAGGGCAAGGAATGAGGGCGAGGAATGAGGGCAAGGAATGAGGGCAAGGAATGAGGGCAAGGAATGAGGGCAAGGAATGAGGGCGAGGAATGAGGGCAAGGAATGAGGGCGAGGAATGAGGGCAAGGAATGAGGGCAAGCAATGAGGGCAAGGAATGAGGGCAAAGAATGGGGGCGAGGAATGAGGGCAAGGAATGAGGGCAAGGAATGAGGGCGAGGAATGAGGGCAAGGAATGAGGGCGAGGAATGAGGGCAAGGAATGAGGGCAAGGAATGAGGGCAAGGAATGAGGGCAAGGAATGAGGGCGAGGAATGAGGGCAAGGAATGAGGGCAAGGAATGAGGGCAAGGAATGAGGGCAAGGAATGAGGGCAAGGAATGAGGGCAAGGAATGAGGGCGAGGAATGAGGGCAAGGAATGAGGGCAAGGAATGAGGCCAAGGAATGAGGGCAAGGAATGAGGGCAAGGAATGAGGGCGACGAATGAGGGCGAGGAATGAGGGCAAGGAATGAGGGCAAGGAATGAGGGCGAGGAATGAGGGCAAGGAATGAGGGCAAGGTATGAGGGCGAGGAATGAGGGCAAGGAATGAGGGCAAGGAATGGGGGCGAGGAATGAGGGCAAGGAATGAGGGAGAGGAAGGGGGGCGAGGAGTGAGGGCAAGGAATGAGGGCAAGGAATGAGGGCAAGGAATGAGGGCAAGGAATGAGGGCAAGGAATGGGGGCGAGGAATGAGGGCAAGGAATGAGGGCAAGGAATGGGGGCGAGGAGTGAGGGCGAGGAATGAGGGCAAGGAATGAGGGCAAGGAGTGAGGGCAAGGAATGAGGGCAAGGAATGAGGGCAAGGAATGAGGGCAAGGAATGAGGGCGAGGAATGAGGGCAAGGAATGAGGGCAAGGAATGAGGGCAAGGAATGAGGGCAAGGAATGAGGGCGAGGAATGGGGGCGAGGAATGAGGGCAAGGAATGAGGGCAAGGAATGAGGGCAAGGAATGAGGGCGAGGAATGAGGGCAAGGAATGAGGGCGAGGAATGAGGGCGAGGAATGAGGGCAAGGAATGAGGGCAAGGAATGAGGGCAAGGAATGAGGGCAAGGAATGAGGGCAAGGAATGAGGGCGAGGAATGAGGGCGAGGAATGAGGGCAAGGAATGAGGGTGAGGAATGAGGGCAAGGAATGAGGGCAAGGAATGAGGGCAAGGAATGAGGGCAAGGAATGAGGGCGAGGAATGAGGGCGAGGAATGAGGGCAAGGAATGAGGGCAAGGAATGAGGGCAAGGAATGAGGGCAAGGAATGAGGGCAAGGAATGGGGGCAAGGAAAGAGGGCAAGGAATGAGGGCGAGGAATGAGGGCAAGGAATGAGGGCAAGGAATGAGGGCAAGGAATGAGGGCAAGGAATGAGGGCGAGGAATGAGGGCGAGGAATGAGGGCAAGGAATGAGGGCAAGGAATGAGGGCAAGGAATGAGGGCGAGGAATGAGGGCAAGGAATGAGGGCAAGGAATGAGGGCAAGGAATGAGGGCAAGGAATGGGGGCAAGGAATGAGGGCGAGGAATGGGGGCAAGGAATGAGGGCAAGGGCAAGGAATGAGGGCAAGGAATGAGGGCAAGGAATGAGGGCAAGGAATGAGGGCAAGGGCAAGGAATGAGGGCAAAGAATGAGGGCAAGGAATGAGGGCGAGGAATGAGGGCGAGGAATCAGGGCAAGGAATGAGGGCAAGGAATGAGGGCAAGGAATGAGGGCAAGGAATGGAGGCAAGGAATGAGGGCAAGGAATGAGGGCAAGGAATGAGGGCAAGGAATGAGGGCAAGGAATGAGGGCGAGGAATGAGGGCAAGGAATGAGGGCAAGGAATGGGGGCAAGGAATGAGGGCAAGGAATGAGGGCAAGGAATGAGGGCGAGGAATGAGGGCGAGGAATGAGGGCAAGGAATGAGGGCAAGGAATGAGGGCAAGGAATGAGGGCAAGGAATGGGGCAAGGAATGAGGGCAAGGAATGAGGGCAAGGAATGAGGGCGAGGAATGAGGGCGAGGAATGAGGGCAAGGAATGAGGGCAAGGAATGAGGGCAAGGAATGGGGGCAAGGAATGAGGGCAAGGAATGGAGGCAAGGAATGAGGGCAAGGAATGAGGGCAAGGAATGAGGGCAAGGAATGAGGGCGAGGAATGAGGGCAAGGAATGAGGGCAAGGAATGAGGGCGAGGAATGAGGGCAAGGAATGAGGGCAAGGAATGAGGGCAAGGAATGAGGGCAAGGAATGGGGGCAAGGAATGAGGGCGAGGAATGAGGGCGAGGGCAAGGAATGAGGGCAAGGAATGAGGGCAAGGAATGGGGGCAAGGAATGAGGGCGAGGAATGAGGGCAAGGAATGAGGGCAAGGAATGGGGGCGAGGAATGAGGGCGAGGCATGAGGGCGAGGAATGAGGGCAAGGAATGAGGGCAAGGAATGAGGGCAAGGAATGAGGGCAAGGAATGAGGGCGAGGAATGAGGGCAAGGAATGAGGGCAAGGAATGAGGGCAAGGAATGGGGGCAAGGAAAGAGGGCAAGGAATGGGGGCGAGGAATGAGGGGGAGGAATGAGGGCGAGGAATGAGGGCAAGGAATGAGGGCAAGGAATGAGGGCAAGGAATGAGGGCGAGGAATGAGGGCAAGGAATGAGGGCAAGGGCAAGGAATGAGGGCAAGGAATGAGGGCAAGGAATGAGGGCGAGGAATGGGGGCAAGGAATGAGGGCAAGGAATGAGGGAGAGGAATGAGGGCAAGGAATGAGGGCAAGGAATGAGGGCAAGGGCAAGGTATGAGGGCCAGGAATGAGGGCAAGGAATGAGGGCGAGGAATGAGGGCAAGGAATGAGGGCAAGGAATGAGGGCAAGGAATGGGGGCAAGGAATGAGGGCAAGGAATGAGGGCAAGGAATGGGGGCAAGGAATGAGGGCAAGGAATGGGGGCGAGGAATGAGGGCAAGGAATGAGGGCGAGGAATGAGGGCAAGGAATGAGGGCAAGGAATGAGGGCAAGGAATGAGGGCGAGGAATGAGGGCAAGGAATGAGGGCAAGGGCAAGGAATGAGGGCAAGGAATGGGGGCAAGGAATGAGGGCAAGGAATGAGGGCAAGGAATGAGGGCAAGGAATGAGGGCGAGGAATGAGGGCAAGGAATGAGGGCAAGGGCAAGGAATGAGGGCAAGGAATGAGGGCAAGGAATGAGGGCGAGGAATGGGGGCAAGGAATGAGGGCAAGGAATGAGGGCAAGGAATGAGGGCAAGGAATGAGGGCAAGGAATGAGGGCAAGGGCAAGGAATGAGGGCAAGGAATGAGGGCAAGGAATGAGGGCGAGGAATGAGGGCAAGGAATGAGGGCAAGGAATGAGGGCAAGGAATGGGGGCAAGGAATGAGGGCAAGGAATGAGGGCAAGGAATGGGGGCAAGGAATGAGGGCAAGGAATGGGGGCGAGGAATGAGGGCGAGGCATGAGGGCGAGGAATGAGGGCAAGGAATGAGGGCAAGGAATGAGGGCAAGGAATGAGGGCGAGGAATGAGGGCAAGGAATGAGGGCAAGGGCAAGGAATGAGGGCAAGGAATGAGGGCGAGGAATGAGGGCGAGGAATGAGGGCAAGGAATGAGGGCAAGGGCAAGGAATGAGGGCGAGGAATGAGGGCGAGGGCGAGGCATGAGGGCAAGGAATGAGGGCAAGGAATGGGGGCAAGGAATGAGGGCGAGGAATGAGGGCAAGGAATGAGGGCAAGGAATGAGGGCAAGGGCGAGGAATGAGGGCAAGGAACGAGGGCAAGGAATGAGGGCGAGGAATGAGGGCGAGGAATGAGGGCAAGGAATGAGGGCAAGGAATGAGGGCAAGGAATGAGGGCAAGGAATGAGGGCAAGGAATGAGGGCAAGGGCAAGGAATGAGGGCAAGGGCAAGGAATGAGGGCAAGGAATGAGGGCGAGGAATCAGGGCGAGGAATGAGGGCAAGGAATGGGGGCAAGGAATGAGGGCAAGGAATGAGGGCAAGGAATGGGGGCAAGGAATGAGGGCAAGGAATGAGGGCAAGGAATGAGGGCAAGTAATGAGGGCAAGGAATGAGGGCAAGGAATGAGGGCAAGGAATGAGGGCAAGGAATGGGGGCAAGGAATGAGGGCAAGGAATGAGGGCAAGGAATGGGGGCAAGGAATGAGGGCAAGGAATGAGGGCAAGGAATGAGGGCAAGGAATGAGGGCAAGGAATGAGGGCAAGGAATGAGGGCGAGGAATGAGGGCAAGGAATGAGGGCAAGGAATGGGGGCGAGGAATGAGGGCGAGGAATGAGGGCAAGGAATGAGGGCAAGGAATGGGGGAGAGGAATGAGGGCGAGGAATGAGGGCAAGGAATGAGGGCAAGGAATGAGGGCAAGGAATGAGGGCAAGGAATGAGGGCAAGGCATGAGGGCAAGGAATGAGGGCAAGGAATGAGGGCAAGGAATGAGGGCAAGGAATGAGGGCAAGGAATGAGGGCAAGGAATGAGGGCAAGGGCAAGGAATGAGGGCAGGGAATGAGGGCAAGGAATGAGGGCAAGGGCAAGGAATGAGGGCAAGGAATGAGGGCAAGGAATGAGGGCAAGGAATGAGGGCAAGGAATGAGGGCAAGGAATGAGGGCAAGGAATGAGGGCAAGGAATGAGGGCAAGGAATGAGGGCAAGGAATGAGGGCAAGGGCAAGGAATGAGGGCAAGGAATGAGGGCAAGGAATGAGGGCAAGGAATGAGGGCAAGGAATGAGGGCAAGGAATGAGGGCAAGGAATGAGGGCAAGGAATGAGGGCAAGGAATGAGGGCAAGGAATGAGGGCAAGGAATGAGGGCAAGGAATGAGGGCAAGGAATGAGGGCGAGGAATGAGGGCGAGGGCAAGGAATGAGGGCGAGGAATGAGGGCAAGGAATGAGGGCAACGCATGGGGTTCGCCACCGATGCGTAGGGTACCCTAGAACCGCAGCTGGGACTCTCTGCGCCGACGTCACTAACCGGTGGAGGCTTAGCAACGAGGTGGCATGTAGACGGCGCATGAGGGCGGAGCATGAGGGCATGGAAGGGACATGATCTCCAAGTGACGTTGTCTTGATTTCGTCTTGGTAGAGAAATTCAAAGCGGGGAACCCCGCCATGAGCTTAGACGCCTCCATGCGAGAAAAGCCACGAGTGGGGGTCCCTGGAGAAGCTCGTGACCACGATGTGACCAAAGGAGTGGTGGGTTGCCGATAGATTCACCTAGGAGCTTTCAACCAGCATGTTTGCCCCCGATATGGAGTGAGGGGAACCCAGGGAAAAACTAGTACTTGCACCCGTTACTATGGCTTTGCCAATCAACCCTAAGAAGAGTGAAGGGGGTCGGCTTGTGATGATTTTGTAACTCTGTTGCAAGGCCATAGTAGGTTTGTAACTCACAGTGGTGTGCAAGGCTCCTGGGTCGGACCGGCGATGCAGTACAACATGCCACTCATTGCTCTTACCCAGCACCAGACACTTTGCATCGATTTGACGCAAACACCTGCTCATGTGCCTCCTTGGATGAATAGACGGCAAGACGAGCTTTGTACAAAGGGGCAAGGGTGGGCGCGTCCTTCGCTAGGTCCTTCCAACGTCACATGCACAACATGTGCGCGAGGGACATGCGAACACAAGAGCGGGTGCCTGCCTTTGCTGATTTCTTTTGGCACAGACTTGCCCAAATGATGGGAACAAAAAATGCTGAATGCCTCACTACCTTCCTTCAGCACTCTTAACTAATCACAGATCGAAGCATATGCTAATGTTACAGTGAGCCTGCGCTTTTCACATGTGGAACCAATAGCGTTGGAAACACACTAGTCGTCGTATGTGTACAGGGGGTTGCAAGCTCCCAAGGGAAAAAAACGTAACTGGCAGCTGTGTGCACCAGATACACACTTGTATCCACAGTTACAAGGCTAGTTGCCATAGGCTACTTACCAGAGGCTAGTTATCAGAGGCTAGTTACCAGAGGATAGTTACCACAGGCTGGCAGAGCAACCGATGACGCCTGAGTGCGCTTAGAAGAGAGAAAACATTTTCAACGCGTTAGAACGATACTTACCAAAGGTCATGGCGCGATCATGAATCAACGTCGAGATAGGAATTGGACAGACAGATGCCTGCGTGACGGGCTTGTAGATGATTGCCTCCGGCCTGATCCCTAATAAGGACAGATTGCCTGCTCTGCTAAATTATCGGGCTCGTGGATGGCCCTTTATGAGGACAAACGCGTGCCCCAGCATCGCATTCGTGCCGAGGTTAATTTTCAACAGTGGTAAATATGAGCAAGAATTCTCAACATGGGCTGCGTTTGCGATGCCTACCATGCGCAGAAGTGACGTGACCATTTAAGATTTTTTTTTTCTTGATGACAAAAGGGTGCGCTGCAGGCGTACCGGTTGATCCCCATCCTGTGCGCGGTGACCTGTCGACTTGCCAACCTGCTGCCGCGCTCCAAGTCCCAGATTCTCCATACTTTCATGTTGCCTTGTCCATCTACCGAGATGAAATCAGGATAGGACGTGTCCCGGGCCATGAATTTCAGGTCGGTCACTAGCGACAGGTGGGCTGAGTACACGGCCATGCTCGCGCTGTCGCGGAGCAATCGTGAGACAAGCATTCCGCTGACGCCATCTTGCAGGTGCCGCGAGTATAGCTGGAGGCGATGACACTCCCATTTCCCCAGCATCATAAACTACGGTGCCTGCAGACCGAACACGGCGAAAGCCAGAGCTGCTGCAGGCGGGACAAGACCGGCTCAACTGGAAGGTTGCCAGAGGAGCATTCCAGCCAGGAACGGGGAAGAAACGAACAATATTGAATTGCCAAGTAATTCACAGCATTGAACTCCCCAACTTCAACCATCGGCAATAAGTTGGCGGGAACTGGGAAGTGAGCACTGACTGTACATCAGACGTTTTGTGTGCCTTTCATGGAACCTACTCAACCTAGCATTTAGCAATTGGTATTGTTGAAACGTCTCCGTTTGCATGCACGCACGTCGGGTGGTGGTTCCAGTTTTTACGCGGGAATTTTTTACGCGAGAGCGAACTGTCAACGGCGTCACCAACTCGTGCTCTCGTTTGTGGTGCAAGCTTTCCAGGTCATTTTGGCGCCAAAAGCTAGGATTGATCTTGACGGATAATATTTCTTCTGGGACCTGGCGGGATACTCTTCAGCCCAGGAGGTTCGCGTGGCGCGGCCGTCCCATCATATATTCCTTAAGGATATTGCAAGTACGGCTAAACCGTATCTGATTCAGTGATAAGCAAGTAACAGTCGATTTAAGATTCTGCACGATTCTGCAATCAATTTGAGTTGTTGAAACTTGAAACGTCTTCTCCGTTTGCATGCAGAAGTCAGGTCCAGGTCATTTTGGCGCCAAAAGCTAGGATTGATCTTGACGGATTTCTTCTGCGACCTGTCGCGATACTTTTCAGCCTAGGAGGTTGGCGTGGCGCGGCCGTCCCAGCATATCCTCTTTAAGGATATAGCAAGTACCGTATCTGATTCAGTTAGAAGCGAGTAACAGTCGATTTGTGATTCTGCACGATTCTGTAGGCTATAGTTTCCGCGAACGGGTGTCGCCTATCCGGCGGCGAATTGGCTACGGCTCGCACATTGGCTACGTTTCAATCCACGCGGGTTTGGCCCGCGCAACGTGTTTGCTCGCGAACGACCGTGGCGTGCTGGAGGCAGATTTTGATGCCAGGTGGAGCCTCTCGAAGCCAAAAAGTGCACGCAGTCAACCTGGACCGCAATCACCAGATCTGCAGATGGGTTCAACGTGGAGCCCGTTGTGAATCAACGTTCATGCCGTCGGGCGCTGGGCGTGCCACGCAGGCGACCGAACCTAGGCCACCGAGGCAATTGACTTTCGACTTCTCAGGAAAATGAGCTGCGTGGCTTCAAGGATTCCATGCGTAATGGGAAACCGCCCATCGCGCTTTCTGCATGGGACATCGGCTGATTTCGTGTATTTCTTGTCGGAATATCTAGCACGAAGTTTACGTAATGTGTCCGGGGGGTAAAGTACCGTCGTAGTGGCAGGCTCGCGGGTCATGATTTGAAGTCCCGGTGTGGTGACTGAGCCATGCTGCGCAATTTCGCCAATTTTTTTCACGACAGTGCAGCTCACTACTGAGAATGGCAGTAGGCGCGCCAGCTGAATTTTACCAAAACCACTACCCGTTGAATGGCGCGATGAACGTGTCTGTCGTGTGAAATTGGGATATTTCCTGGGTGTGACCTTTGAGCGAGAGCTGCAGCAAAATTCTCTGGGGCCGGTATGTCACTGGGATAACTATGTTGGACGAGGACTGGTGGCAGCAGGATTCGGGAAGTAATTCCCGACGGAAGGGAGAAGCTGGGCAACGTAGGAGCTTGGAGTCCGTGCGGGGGAAGGAAAGCTGGTTGCAGAGTAGTCAGGCCCCTACCTCCTTTGTGTCGGACCTGCCTGGGTTCGGCATGAGTCTGGGGCGGAGTGCTCGGCGCAACCAAGACATTCTCTGCCCCATATGTTTGCAACTTATGCGGGACCCTTTCCTTACCTGCTGCGGCCACAGTTTTTGTTACGGATGTATCTCCCAGCATTTGCGCTCCCGGAGCAACTGCCCGACCTGCCAGCAATTCTGCAGCTCCGACAAAATTTTCCCCAACGTCTTGGCACAAAAGGTGTGTGGACAATTTATGCTGCTTCCGTCATGCACCTGGGTACTTCTCTTTCACACCCGTCCCTCTTTTTTCTCCCCCTACCATCCCCACGTCATGCTCATGTCTGAATATTTGTTGTGTGCAGTGCTTGTTGTTCCGCAGTTGTTCCAGAGTTACTCAGCAGCTGTTCAAAGAGTTGCTCCCACTGTTGTCCAAGCAGTCAGGGTGGCTGTCATGGGCGGCTAGCAGGGCAGTGACTGTTACACTAGGAATTCCTACACCCTTGCAGGGTCATTTTTGCGAAGCTTAGGTTCTGTTATGGGGTGTGAGACATAGATGACACATAATGACGTCCATCTATTATGTACGCCTGCCCAGGCATAGCGAGGGCAACCCCTTTCTGGAGAGAGCTGGCTTGCATATGTTTAGTCCTGCCTCACCTGCCTCGAAAATCTGCCCCTTCGCCCCCTTCCCCCCCCTTTCCCCCCCTCCCCCCCCTTCCTCACTGCTATCTCCCGTTACCCGCTTCCCTCAGCTGGTGTGCTGGGAACTCGATTGATGGGATCTGTTGCATATGTCTCTCCTGCTGGTGACTTACGTGCCATGTAAACCTGGCTGGCCCCTACCTTGCCCCCGCCCCCTGCCCCCTGCCCCCTGCCCCCTGCCCCCTGCCCCCTGCCCCCTGCCCCCTGCCCCCTGCCCCCTGCCCCCTGCCCCCTGCCCCCTGCCCCCTGCCCCCTGCCGCCTGCCCCCTGCCGCCTGCCCCCTGCCCCCTGTCTTGGCTCCCTTCTCCCTTTCACAGCTGGTGTGCCGCGAACTGGAGGCGCAGAAGAGTGGGTTGCCAGAGTCGACAGGGCAGCAGCTAAAGGCAGCCATTTCCGAGGTGAGCGCTGCCCGCAGTTCAGCGATGTAGTGCAGTGGCATGATGTAGAATAAACAGGTCAGCCGCTGAGGACCAACACCTCCGAGGTGAGCGCTGCCAGCAGTACAGCGATGTAGTGTGGTGGCATGATGTAGTATAAACAGGTCAGCAGCTGAAGACCAACACCTCCAAGGTGAGCGCTGCCAGTGTTGCAATACCTCAGCAGCGTTGCATGAGAACAAAAGTCTTCTGCTAGCAATGTAGTGACATAGGTGAGGTGCGTACTGCCCACAACATGGCTATTTAACAGATTATGGCGCTCCCTGCGATGTAGCAAACATGACACTAGGGCATCCTGCATGGTACACCTCATACTGTCAGTGCGTGGATGTAAACCATCGACCTGTAACCATCGAGGACTACTCGCTCATGCCACTGGCGGTTACTTGCAAGGCATGGGCCTCGCGGGCGCAGATGTCAGGCCGTATGATCCCTGTGTACATTTGCCCACGGATTCATTCTAATTCATGCAAGTGGCAATGGGCAACCGCAGGGCCCAGACATGACGCGCAGGCATTTCTGGCTTATTCAAATGAATCTATGCATGTCTGGCGTGCACATGTTGATGTATAGATCTCCACATGTCCACATGTTGCTGGTGTGTTGGATGCCATGGGCGGCCGCCAAGGCTACCACTGGTGATGCAATCATTGATGGCACCAATGGTACTACAAGCATCCATGCTTAGGCGGAGTGCGTGGACACAATGGTGGACGACGCTTTGTTGCTTTATTGGTCAGACATTGCCGGTTGGATGCTTCCTTGATATGTTTAAATTTCCGTCCTAATGCTTGACACGCGCATGTTTCCTTCGTAGACCCTTGATGCGCGCATGTTTCCTCGCATCGCCCATTGACACGTGCATGTTTCGTTCTTGCGACCCCTGATGCGTGGCCCCGCTCACTCGCAGGGCGCGGACCTTACGGTAGAGGATGTGCGCGCCCTCATGTCGCAGCTGCGGGACAAGGAGCGTCAGCTGTGCGACGACGCTGACCAGCACCGCACGCGCATGCTGCTCAAGTTCCTGCGCTGGTCGCGCGCGCACAAGCAGGAGGCCATGGACGAGGTGGGTGGGCGGGCGTACTAGTGTACCATGGGCATACTAGTGTACCAGTTTAGCAGTCGCCATGTGGCTGTGGGACTAAAACTGTGGAATTACAGTGGCAGTTGTTAGTTGCAAGGGCAAGACGTGGTCACTTGTCCGTGGTCACTTGTCCGTGGTCACTTGTCCGTGGTTACTTGTCAGTGGTTACTTGTCAGTGGTTACTGGTCAGTGATAAGTGGTCACTGGTCGGTGGTCACTGGTGAGTGCCGCTGTTATGCCCCCCATCATCACGCGCGATGGCCCTGCCGGATCCATGGGGTAACTCATTTTTCTAGTGCCGAGCAAACCTGAGGACACAGGGAGGAGGCGAGGACTGTGGTGGTCGAGTAAATAAACTGGTTGGCAATAGAGTCAACGCCTTCTTTGTTCTTGTCTCTTTTCTCTTGTTGTTTTTTGTCTGTTTTATCGGTACATCCCCCGTGTCTGCGCGTGCGCCCGTGACAGACGCGGGAAGCCATCGCATGGCTCGAGAGTGACCTCCAAGCCGTGCGCGCCAACCTATACCAGATACGCTTGCAGCGGCAGCCCAACGCCGCCACCACCTCCTGCGCGCTGCCCCCAGGCACGTCCAACGCCAACAACGCCCCCGCTGGCGGTAATGCTGGCACTGATGCCTCTGCCAACTGCAACGGCAGCAATGTCAGCGTTGGCCTGATGGCGGCAACCAATCAGCAACAGGCCTCGTCCCTCCCGAACGCCACAAGTGCTGGCTGGGGGCGGGGCAACCACGCACTTGTGAGAGGGACCTCCCTCTCCTCTTTATCGGCCCACGAAATCCGACAAAGCCAGCAAGCACGCTCGATTGGCGGCGGTGGCGGACACCATGACAATGCGAGTCCCGGGCAAAGCGGGCGCAGCAGCCAGTCCGCCGGCCAGGTCGCCAGCAGCAGCAAGCGGCCCGCCCGGGGCGACCGGGGGCGCAGCACTGGGAGCGGGGGGGCCCTGGAGGGTGGTAGCCAGGGGCAATACGCTGGGGGGGGGGAAGCCCTCGGTCTGGAGGGGTGTGGCAGGGGGGGAGCACAGGCGGCGTGCTCCCTGGGTGTAATGGTGACGCGGGGGGGAGCAGAACCGGCGGGGGTGGGGCGGTTGCGGGGAAGGGCCAGATGGTGTCGACATCTGGTGGCGTGGGCGCGAATGGCGGCGCCGGTACCCCTGTATCAAGTCACCGTGCACATCAGAAGCGGCGCGTTCTGTCACAGGTATGAAATATGTGCCAGGAGCAGCACACTAGGAAAAGCAGGACTAAGCCTAGTAGAACACTAAGGCTTTGCAAAGCAACCCCATGGCACAAGAAGTCTGGCATCCGGCAGCTTGGTGTACTTTTGCGATGCGGAGCTGTAAGGAGGGCCTCCGTCCACTAGGTGCTTTACTGACAATCCGCCTGAATTAAACCGGCTGCATACTTGTGCAAAATACTCATACTTGTGCAAAATATTCATACTTGTGCAAAATACTCATACTTGTGCAAAATACTCATACTTGTGCAAAATATTCATACTTTTGCAAAATACTCATACTTGTGCAAAATATTCATACTTTTGCAAAATATTCATACTTGTGCAAAATATTCATACTTGTGCAAAATGCTCAAACTTGTGCAAATCATTGGCTGTCTATTGACCCCCTTTCCACTCCCACGCGCCATTCCTCACCCCACCTAACCTCCCCGCGCCGCTTTCTCTATCAACCAACCTTCCCCCCCACCCCCACTCCCCCAATCTTCACTGCTGCCATTCCCCCCCTCTGTCGCCCCCCCCCCCCCCCCCCCTCCATCTCTTTTTTCCTCCCCTTCCCCACCCCCCAGCTGGATGATCTCGAGTTCTGCTACTTCCAGGCCCACAAGCGGCGGGCCGAGGACAAAAGCGGGGCTGTGTTGCGCACGCCTGCGGGCCCCGATGCCCCTGGGGCCATGCTTCCCGCCCTCGAGGCCGGCCCGCCGGCCTCTGCCGCAATGCTAACAAGTGGCTCGCTGCCTCCGTCATCATCCTCAGCGGGCGCCGAGTCATCCCCCGCGCAAGCTGGCGTGCGGCCCTCGCCCATGGAGTCGGTGACGGCAGCGGAATCGACCCCAGGTCTCGCGGCATCGTCGGCAATTGTGATGCTCCGTGGACCTGGGAGCGCGGGCGTGAGCCATGCAGCCTCTTCCGGCCCAGTAGGTGCGGGTATAGGGGCAGGTTCCAATGGCCCAGCGGCGCTTGCCGCTATCGCCCTTTCTGGGAATGCTAATGCCAACGCTGGGAACTCGAGCGTCAAGGGGTACCTGTATCCGGAACCGCTGGAGGAGGTGAGGAACACGGTGGCGGCAATCACGCATGGCGCGAGCATGAAGGTGGTCGCGGACCTGCGCCACAGCGAGCAGAGCAGCCTCGCACACATCGTGTCCAGGTGGGTGGCGGCCCTGTTCGCATGTATCCAATATACCACCACCGCCGCTGCCGCCACCACCACCACCACCACCACCACCACCACCACCACCACCACCACCACCACCACCACCACCACCACCACCACCACCACCACCACCACCACCACCACCACCACCACCACCACCACCACCACCACCACCACCGTCACCACCGTCACCGCCACCGCCGTCCCCGTCGCCGTCGCCGTCGCCGTCGCCACCGCCGTCACCGCCGTCACCGCCACCCACCACTCCTAGTACTAGTACTACCACTACTACTACTGCTGCTACTGCTACTACTACTACCACTGCTGCTGCTACTGCTACTACTGCTACTACTGCTACTACTACCACTGCTGCTGCTACTACTACTGCTACTACTACTGCTACTACTACTACCACTACTACTACTACTACTACTACCACTACTACTACTACTACTACTACTACTACTACTACTACTACTACCACTACCACTACTACTACTACTACTACTACCACCACTACTACCACTACTACCACTACTACTAACTGTTTAGGGTTTAGGGTCGAGTTTTGACTGTGAGTTAGACTGCGACAACGAGTACTTTGCGATCTTTCCACTTCATCATGCTAACAATGCAATTATCCTGGTGTATGCTAATCTTCCAACGTTGCCTTCGTGCCTCCCTCCTTGTTCATTCCAGCATTGAGTTTGACTGCGACAATGAGTATTTTGGTATCGCGGGCGTGTCCAAGCGCATCATGGTCTTCTCCCTTGCCGACGTGGTGGCGCCGCGCGACCCATCCGCGGGTGTGCACGTGCCCGTGGCCAACATCCCGACCCACTCCAAGCTGAGCTGCCTCTCGTGGAACCACAGCCACAAGCAGCTGCTGGCGTCGAGCGACTACGATGGCGTCGTCACGCTGTGGGACGCCACCACCAGCAGGTAGGCGGGGGGCAGCGAGATGGACCTGGTGCGAGTACCAGGACGTGAAGCGTGTAGGCGTGACAGTTGGTACATTGAGCCAGTGGTCTGAAGCAGCTAAGGGATACCCTTCACTCACCCCCACCCACCCCGCGTGGGCCACTGGTCAGTGTCAGGATTTCAGGAGCAGACTCACACAAGCGTTCGGTCCCCGCCTATCCTTCACACACACACACACACGCACAGAACAACTTGACATCCCCATCCATTGGTGGGTGATGCACTTACAGGCAACAGACACATGTGCACATGCACGCGGCCTCCGCTGGTTGTCTCCTTGACATATGGTCTCCATCGCTCTCACATGCGTCTTATCCGTACACACCCCATTCTTTGCCACAGGTGGACGATGGAGTTTGAAGAGCAGACTCACTAACACAATCCCATGTCTTGCCTGCCCACCCACCCACCCACCCACCCACCCACCCACCCACCCACCCACCCACCCACCCACCCACCCACCCACCCACCCACCCACCCACCCACCCACCCACCCACCCACCCACCCACCCACCCACCCACCCACCCACCCACCCACCCACCCACCCACCCACCCACCCACCCACGCATCCACCACCCAAATTCAACATGTTGGTGGTGGATTCCGCCATGTTAACTATCTAACTTAACCTCTCCCATGCCTCCTTGTCCGCACACGACCCACTTTTGCACAGGTCTGTGATCGCTTTTGCAATCTGTCCCCCACATCCGTACCTTAACCTTTTCATCCCCCCCCCCCCTTCCCCCCCCCGATTACCCTGTATCCACACGCACTTGCCGCAGGCCGGTGATGGAGTTTGAGGAGCACGAGAAGCGCGTGTGGTCCATCGACTTCTCCCGCCTCCGCCACAAGCTGCTCCTGTCGGGCTCCGACGACGGCAAGGTCAAGCTCTGGTCGCTCGACCAGGAGTCGTCCGTCCAGACCATCGACACCAAGGCCAACATCTGCTGCGTCGAGTTCAACCCGGCCAATGAGTACCACTTTGTGGCTGGCAGCGCCGACCACCACATCCATTCGTACGACATCCGTATGGCGGCGGAGCCGCTGCACTCGTTCGCGGGACACCGGAAGGCTGTCTCGTACGTCTCGTTCCTGAACGCAAACGAGCTGGTGTCGGCGTCCACGGATAGCACGCTGCGGCTGTGGGACGTGGCTGACAACTGCCTGGTAAGTTGTGTGTGGGGGGGGGTAATGTGGAACAAAAATGGTTAGGTTCATGAGCAATGCATGAAGCATTAGGAATGCATAGCACGCTGAGTAGAGGCTTAGGGATGTGACCGACCGCCCGTCGCACGCACGGGTGTTCGGATGCTCATTTCTCATTGGGTTTTTCTTTGCAGCTCCTGTTGGTTATATCAACTGGCCCCGCCGTTTGTCCCTGGTTGCCTGACCCTTTCTTACTGAGCCATTTTGCAACGCCCCTCGCCCCATCTCCTTCCCCCTACGACTGGTCACATCCCCGTGTCATGATGCAGGCGCGCACGATGCGCAGCCACATCAACGAGAAGAACTTTGTCGGGCTGAGCGTGAACAAGGACTACATTGCGTGCGGGAGCGAGACCAGCGAGGTGTTCGTCTACTACCGGGTACGCCGCGTGTCATTGTTTGGGCTCCGTTTATATCCATAGCTCATCATGCGGTGTGTCTGTAGGGTCAGGTTTAAGTGTTAGTCTACTACCAGGTACGCCTCGTCTTATTTACTCGGCTGCATTTGTTTTCCATTGATATTTGCTCAATCCCATGTATGAACTAAATCCACAGCTCACCATGCGGTTTGTCTGTAGGGTTAGAGACCAGCGAGGGGTTCACCTCCTGTTGGGTAGGATCGATGTCCTGATGGTATCAGTAATGTACGCTGTATCTTATTACAGCAGTCATTTTTTGTTAAACGTGCGTTTAGTTCCATCGATGCATTTTGGGGCACCTGTGGCCAAACAGTGGCTGCGGAAGCCGTTTGTATTTCCTGGTTACACCCTGTTTGTGAATGCTTAGCGCAGTCGCCAACAACCAGACGCAGCAGAAGCCGCTCACCTTCAGACCTTTGTACTCCCTCTTTTGTCGTCACTCTACGTTTCACTCTACCCGACGCCAACAACAGTCGCTGCAAAAGCCGCTCACCTCGTTCAAGCTGACGGCCGGAGACGAGTGTGACGGGCGAGAAAACGACCAGTCGCACTTCATCAGCGCGGTGAGTGGGTGGTAGCGTGGTAGGGTGACGGGCGAGAGAATGGAATGACCAGTCGCAGTTCATCAGTTTGGAGCGTGGGTTTAGGGTGCCAGCGTGCGGAGTGCGGGGTTTTGAGTCTTCAGCATGATGAGTGAGTGTGACATTGGTTTAGCTTCTTTGGTGTGATTGTGGTTTAGCTTCTTTGGTGTGACATTGGTTGAGCTTCTTTGGTCTGATTGTGCAGGGGGCGGATTTCGCTGTTTGCCCACATCAATGAAAGGATCAGCTTTTCCATTTCAATTGTCCACTGCCACCTGGGTGTCTGCACATGCATGGCTGAGACATATCTTGTATACTTCATATGAACGATTATTGAATATTTTTATCAATGGTCTGTAACCAGTGCAGGCCAGAAATCGGAATTATTATCGTACATGGGCCATTGATCTCCGACCTGGCATTCTTTCTGCCAATGTTGCTGCCCTGCAGGTCTGCTGGAACTCGGACGACCTCAGCATGCTGGCCGCCAACAGCCAGGGCATCATCAAAGTGCTCAAGCTGACGACGTGAGGTGTGCCCACGCTGAGGGCTAGTTGCCAGAGGTTTCTCACCCAGGGGCCCCAGCTGACTGCTTGAGGCGAGCACCCTGTACCCAGTCGCCAACACGAAAGCTTTGTGTAAAAGGCACCTAAACTGACAACCTGAGACCTAAATGATGCCCGTTAAGTCGCCATGCATCAGCCAATCATCACCTTGGGGGTTTCCCACCAAGGTGCTCCAGCCGATGCCGTGGGACCCGATCTAGCTGGGGGCTTGCGTATGCACCAAGAGCGAGGGTTTTGTTTGAACGTGCCGAAGGTGACGCAAGAGGGGCGGGCGCAATACCTGTACTTACACCCACGTGGTGCTGTGCTGTGCGAGCCGTCGATGCCAGGCGCATGTGGCGCCGTAGGCGAAAGTGAGGCTTTGGGGAACGCTTGAGGCATGGGTGGTCGCTTTGGGGATGACGTCCTTACCTGAAGGATCCATTGAAAGGGCTCGCTCGTGGAGAATACCTCGCGTTCCAGAGTCTAGGGAAACTAGAGTATTACGGGGTTACTAGTTAGGTAGGGAAACAGAGTATTACAGGGATAGTAGGGTGTGAAGTTGGTGTTATGCTCTTGCGCGCGAGGGTGGCACGAAGCGGACACCAGGGGAGGCTTCATCCCCCCCAAGCGCTCGCATCGTGTATATATGAAGGCAAGGCTTATTACTGGTCATTGAATGCCTTGGAAGTGGGGTGTAGGTTTACATATAGTAAGTTACGTAGGCATGCCATATCTGCCAGCCCTAATGCGACTTATTGTCACTTAAATTAATTAATTGTCTACTAATCAATTAATTAATTAATTGTCACTTTGGAACTTGCCATGCAGCGAGAGGCCAGCCTGGCCATCCACAGCAGTTGTCCTCTTAAGCAGGCTTTGCACATGATGCGTTTCGCTGGGATCGAGTGAAGTGCGTGGTACCGGCCTCCTGGGAGTGTTCAATAGTTGTGGATGCTATACCAGCTAGTGCTTCCCTGAGCATTGCTGTACGGTGCTGGCGTGGTCCCGAGACCAGAAACAGGGCCTGACGTTTTCCCATCAGCTTCATGCAGAATGAGGAGGCACTGTCTGGCGCTGCGAAACGACTCTAGACGCAGTCAGTCATCATACAATTCTAGTGGGAGCGGAAGGAGTCGGTGTTATTCCAGTCAGTCATCTCGATGGGTGCAGATGAAAGTATGATTATATAAATTAAATTCTTATGGAACATATCTCCGGATTCTCCCGATTTCTGGCATGTGCTGCTTGTCTACTTGATATCTCCGTTGGGAGCACATGTAGCACATATCCGTGAGAAGGGGCATATGCCTTTTAATACATTCTGGGCTACTTCCTGCAAGGGTAGGGTGTAAACTACTACTGCTCGGGGTGCACAAGGTGCACCTGCACCACTATGTATTCCAGCACCTAAGGCGCGAACAGAGGGTGGAAGATCATCATGGCTAAACAATGGCTAGGGCATGGCTTCTCAGCAGAGAGGAGCTCTCTGCATAGGCAAGGCTGGGCTAAATTCTTAATGCATCATCCATGGGGAGTCCCATTATAGGCGCACATGCGCGTAAGTGTGGGCCACGTGCTAGGCTAAGGCTGACTAATCTAGCTACACTACTGCTACATATTCCCAAGAAGTAGCTGGGGTTGCTGGGGTGGCCGGGGGCGCCTGCCAGGGCTTAAGCCCACACAACTGTGGTCGGCGTGGATGACCTCCCCCCTCCGGCCAGTATACCGGTTTCCCCCCTGCGCTCTGCAGGAGCTGGAGGTAGGTCGACCATAGCTCCCGTCGCCGCTGTTGCTGTGCCAGGGTCAAGTCGTCGTCCAGCGTGTAGGAAGTCCCCGAGGGCTTCTTGCGGCATTTAAGAAACGACAGCTTATCCGCATGTACTTAAAGGTGAGGAGCAGGGGAGCCGGGCCAGCCTTACCCCGCGCGGACAGCCGATATCCGCAGCTCACCAGTGAGTTGCATGGGGTTAAGAATGTCGCGAAAGTATGATGGTCTTGAGTAGACCTGGCCAGATCTACTGTTGTGTCAGCTAAGCAGTTTCCTGACTCAAAAGTTGTGTATATTTATCACTGGTTGCCTCTATGAGAAGTTTCAATTCAATAAGTTAATTTCACATGGTTGATCCTTACTTGTATGGTCTGATGAGGGTAAATGAGAGTTTATTGATAGTCACATGGCTGCGTAGCACATAGCCCATCCATCAAAGAATGTGCACAGCATACCACGAGGTAGCCATGGCTGACGGCGGCGCTCATAACTTTCACGTTTGAGCACCGAATTTAGTCGTGAATATCACAATCGCTTCGTCTTTCTAAGACGCACATGCTGATATAATTTTCCGACGCTATTACGCAATATACGATGAGCAAACGCCCATCGACGCAACGCAGCCTGACGGCTGCGCTCGGCAATGAAAATACGTCTGCAGCTCCGGCTGCAGCTTCGCCATCAGGGCCGGAAGGCAGTGGTGACACTAGTCGCGCACTGGTGGCCGCCCAGCACCCTCCCGGGCTTCCTGCCTCGCCATCGGCCTCGCCAGACCCTAAACGCAGCCGCTCATCCTTTCCCCACGAACCGCGTTTCAAGCTAAAAACCTTCAATGTCGACGATTACGACTGGTACAACATTGCCCCGTGCACTGCTCTGGAGTGCATTTTCTACGGGGATTACGCCTCGCTCCTTGAGCTGTGCCTCCACCTTCACAGCATCAATCGCCTTCTCGAGCCAAATGGCCGCAGGCTTCAAAGCCGAGATCTGCTGCTGACGGGCCTCCACTACAACCGGCCTGACCTTCAGCACCTGATTCTCTGCTCACTCCTCAAGAAGTCTGACGGCGAGATCTGGGCCCCCACCATCGCCGCAGCCACATTCCGTTCCATCCTCACGGAAGCCTTCCAGCAGCACGTGACCCCCCTTGCCGCAGATGTGGCGGCAATGGGCGGCACGCTGGCTACTGAGCTCCCTCACATCTCCACCACCGTCACCTCCACCTCCACCCTCCTCGCCTCCACCTCCACTGCCACCTCCACCTCCACCGCCGACATCAAAGCCCAGCTCCTCGACATCGACCAGCGTCTTCAGAACAATGCCATCGCTATCGAGGTCCTGCAGAACACCGCAGGCCTCACCGCCCAGGCAGTGAAGGACATTGCCGCCACGCCAGCCCCGGCTGGCCTGGCCGGCGATGCTCCTCCCATCACCACCTGGGCGGACATGCTTAAGCAACACACCACCTCCACCACCTCCGCCGTCGCAGCCCAGCTTCAACGGCAGACGCTTGACCTCCGCGAGGAGGCCGAGCTCGCCAAGCGCAGCCTCAACGTCATTGTCAAGAATCTCAAGATGGAGGAAGGTGAGAATTCCGAGAAGCTTGCGCGTGCTTTTGAGAGAGAAATCCTTGATCGCATGGGCCTTACTGGTGAGATCGAGCTGGCCGCCCACCGCCTTCCCCGCGCGCGGGGTAAGGCAGGGCCGCCCCCGCTCCTTCTCACCTTTAAGACCCCGGCGGACAAGATTTCTTTTCTCAGACGCCGCAAGCGGCTCGAGAAGACTCTCTTCACCCTTGACGACGACCTGACCCTGGCGCAGCAACAACGGCGACGGGAGCTATGGCCGACCTACCTAGCTCCAGCTCCGGCAGACCAAGGCGGGGCAGCCGGTGTACTGGAAGGGGGCGGCCATCTACGTCGGCCACAAGCCCTGGCAGGCGACCCCCTCGACCACCGCGGCCCCAGCGACTCCAGACGCCCCAGCTTAGGGGAATACAGCAGTAGTAGTGTAGACTAGATAGACCGTGGCCATGTACATGTACGCCTAGACACAGTACTCCTACACACAGATCTCGAGTGATTTATCTAGTACCAAATCCGAAAGGCTTGCATCACTCCCCGGACAGGAGAACTTTTGCGGATGACTGTAGGTGTAAGTTGGCGATGCCATGGTAACCGGAGACGTCCGTCCTATAGTCAGCAAAATTGGTGCGAGAGGTCCCCAGTTCGATTCCGGTCGGATTCATTTGCAGATCGCGTTTTCCGCGTTTTCCGCGGCCCGGCACTGAACGCAAAGGTTTTCACCTTTGCGGAGTGCCTGATCAGAATGTACATGTACGCCTCTTAGAGGCCCTATCCCAGCTAAGCCACGCGCTTAATTTAATCGTGTACATGTGTGCCTATGATGAGCCACACTCCAGATGATGCCTAGCTTTATTTAGTAATGTTGTGCCCATGCAGGGAGTCACTCTCAGACTGCTGAGAAGCCATGCCATAGCTCTTGTATAGCCATGATGATCTTCCCCCTCACAGGCATGCTCCCCCCTTACCCGGGCATAGCGTGATAGACCATGAGGGTGCGGGTGCCCTGGTGCACCTAGAGCAAGTGTTGTTTACATTCCCACCCTTGCAGGAAGTAGCTTAGAATGTATTATAGGCTCATATGCCCCTTCTCAGGGTTATGTGCTACATATACTCCCAACGGAGTTATGTTCCTAATTAATTAATGGCTGCGTCTCGTGGGTGCCAATACAGAGTAAACGAACCTCAACCCCCGTCATAGACAATGAGAAGGAGGGCCGGAGCTAGGGGTGTGTATGTAGTGGGTGTATCGGCATATCATTCACCGCATCATCGGATTGCATGAAATGAATATGGCATTTAATTAAGAGACGACAGCTTATCCGCCATGTACTTAAAGGTGAGGAGCAGGGGAGCCGGGCCAGCCTTACCCCGCGCACGGGGACGGAGAGGCGGACAGCCGACATCCGCGCATCTCACCAACGGCGTGAGTTGCATGCAGGGGGCAAGAATGTCGCGCTTAAATGCCATATGAGAAGAGACTCCGAGGTCTCACCTGCCGGCTGATCGAAGTGCTTGACGATGACATTCAATGTGGCTGCGCTGGGTGAGGTCGGCCTCCTCGCGGAGGGCGAGCGTGTGTTGCTTGAGCTGTGCCCGCGATGGTGGATGTGGTTGAGGTGGTGCGGTGCTTCAGCATGTCCGGCCCAGGTCTGGGTGGGGGGAGCATCGCCGCCTGCATGGGCCAGCCGGGGGGCCGGGCTTGGCGGCAATGTCCCTCCGTGCACCGCCTGGGCGGTGAGGCCTGCGGTGTTTTGCAGGCACTCGATGGCGATGGCCGGCGTTGTCCTTGAGGCGCTCAGTGGTCGATGTCGAGGAGCTGGGCATTGATGTCGGCGGTGGAGGTGGAGGTGGCAGTGGAGGTGGAGGCGAGGAGGGTGGAGGTGGAGGTGACGGTGGTGGAAAGGTGAGGGAGCTCAGTAGCCAGCGTGCTGCCTATTGCCGCCACATCTGCACGACTGAGGGGAGTCACGTGCTGCTCGAAAGCTTCCTTAAGGAAGGTGCGGACGATGGTGTCGACGGTGGGAGGGGGGGCCCAGATGTCGGCGTCGGAGCGCCCGAGGAGGGAGCAGAGGGCGAAGCGCTGGAGCCGGGGGCGATAATTTCGTGCGGAGAATAAGCGAGAGATCTTCGGCGGTGCAAAGAAGGCCGTTAGGCCAGCGGCCGCGGTTGTGGGCGATGAGGTGCGAGCTCAGGTCAACTAAGCGAGGCCGGTGCGTGCCAAAAAACTTCCATGAAGGCTCCCGGGCTTTGGTTCCAGTAGCCATAGGCGCTGATGTCAAAGGCGATCTCGTCCGGCTCGGCAGGGCAGCTCGGCAGGGCGCGGCTGCGTTTAGGCTCAGGCAATGCAGAGGGCGAGGCAAGCCCGGCGGTGGGGGGCTGGGCAACCACCAGTGCGCGACTTAGTAGTGTCACCGCTGCCTTCCGGGCCTGAGGGCGAAGCTGCAGCCGGAGCTGCAGACGTATTTCAGCAGGGCTTATAGCGCAGCCGCCAGGCTGCGTTGTGTAGAGGAGCGTTTGCTCGTCATATATTGCGTGTTAGCTTCGGAAAATTATATCGGTGTGTGCGTCTTAGAAAGACGTTAAGCGATTGTGATACTTCACCGTCGGGCGAATTTGGTGCCCAAACGTGAAAGTTACTTAGCTCCGCCGTCAGACATGGCTATACCTCGTTGTGCATATACAGGGATTATGTGTCATCTGCATGGCTAGTCCACTCCCGTGGGGGGCTTCCACAGCTGGTTGTTGACGATCAGGTCCCCGTCCCTCCAGAACACCTTGGGCTTCTTGGGGTCCTAGGCTTGTGGCGGAGGTCCTCCGGCCACAGGCCACGTCGCTGCTGCTGCTGCTGCTGCTGAGCGGGGGTCAGGTCGTCGTCCAGCGTCCAGGAGAGGTCGTGCAGCTTCTTGCGGCACGAGAGGAACAGCCGCTTATCCTCAATGGAACGGAAGGTAAGCAGGACTGGTGGGGGTGCCGCCTTGTCCCTTCAGTGGGGAAGGCGATGCCCACACAGTTCTAATTTACCTACGGGGTGAAAACGACAGGTAGATATATGTAACATAACAAACAGCAATAGATGAAACAACCAGCATGACTACGTTTTCCATTATTGATAATACATACACTGATACCCTAGAGTACAAATATCCACCCCATGCACGTAGACTGCGTCACGCAAGGCCCTAATGCGCTCATGCACACATACACTAGGTTGCTTGAATTATGTATTTGGTCTAGAGCCAGAATTACCTTTTCCATAAGAAAGGCCCCTGCTATTGTTCCAAAACTCCTGCCATGGCTCCGGCGACAAGATACCCTGGCAGGAAACATCGTAGCCCTGTTGACTACGCCAAGCTGACATGGCTCCTCCGTTCCACGGGGGAACGTGCACAACCAAACCATCCACTGCGTCGTCAAAATTTTTGCCATTCCATGAGTGGATGGCTTATTTAAATGGTATTTACACTGGCCGGGACGCCGAAGCTGCCCAGCGAGCCACCCGCCTACATGTAGTAGCCGTAAAACTCGAAGTAGCAGAGCGACAAGTGGTAGGCGTTGGCGGGGTCAGAGGTGGGCCCCGTGAGCAGGATGCGGAAGCGCTGGTAGCTCTTGGACGTGACCTTGACGGGCCACGCGGCAAACTGGCCCGGCTTGAACAGCGTCTTGTCGTTCACGTGCTCCTGCAGGTCCTCCCAGCCACTCAACAGGCTCTCCGAACCCTGGCGATATGGCAGCATTTATCGCGTAAGCATATAGAATTCAGGGCGGTTGTCGGAACACAAATGGGATTGAGGGCAATGGTGGGGCACTAATAGGAGTGGGGATGAGGGTGTGAAAGCACCAGAAAGTGTGCATGATCCCTGGACGTTGAACCAGGGCAGGGAATGAAGACATGAGGCAGCAAGTCTCATGGACAACCCAGCCCCAGGCTTTTGAGACCCGCAGATTTACTAGCAACGCAGCAATCTGGAATATAATGCACTGCAGCCGGCGAACTTCAAAATTTTCGCACGGCTACCCCACGAAACAATCGTGAAACCTTCGGTGCGATTTTACTCTCACTTGTCACGTACTGAGCTCGTCACCACGCCACCTAGCATTCCCCATACGCAGGACAAGGCCACCGAGCGATGTGATATACGACATATCATATTCCCAGCCCTCAGCTGCAGTCGTTTCCTAGCCATTCCCTGCAAGGGTGGCATTGCCTGCACGGGCGACCGTGCTCCCCAGCCCTCACCAGCAGCTTCCATCAACTTGCCAGAGCCCGCACCTCATGTTTTACGATTGCAGCAGTCTTGACGGTCGCACATGTTTGCAAGCTGCAGTAAATGTTTGACAATCGCAGCCCTGGTAGCCCTCACCTGCAGCTGTGCCCCATCCCTCACCTGCGGCTTCCTATATCTCATTCCTGCAACCTCCACAACGCAAGACTGCTCCCTAACCCTCTCCCTCACCTGCGGCTTCCTAGATCTCATTCCTGCCACCACCAACCTAAGGCCGCTCCCTAACCCTCTCCCTCACCTGCAGCTTTCTAGCTCTCATACCTGCCACCACCAACACAAGGCCGCTCCCTAACCCTCTCCCTAACCCGCAGCTTTCTAGCTCTCATACCTGCCACCACCAACGCAAGGCCGCTCCCGAACCCGCTCCCTCACCTGCAGCTTCCACGAGCGCATGAACGCGCGCGAGCCGTCCTGCCGCACGCAGTAGTAGTTGCAGAGCAGCCGGTGGCCGTCGGGTAGCTCCGCCCCCCACCACGCAACGCGCGCGCCGCCCTCCATCGCCGGGCCCGCAAACGAGATGTGCTGGCGGGCGCAGACACGGGGTGGTGGGGGGCACAAGACGTGAGTAATGAGGCAGATCAGCACACCATATGGTATGGGACGTAGCGGCGGATGCAGACACAATGGGTGGGGCACGCCCCATTGACTGTATTGATGAGACAACCAGCGCAGGCCCCCAGGACAGACTACTATACCTACAGGAGTCGACGAACCACGGCGTTCTTTGGGATGGGGCAAGTCATGGGGGGTGCGAACGATACATACAGAAGTCGACAACCACGGCGTTCTTTGGGATGGGGCAAGTCATGGGGGGTGCGAACGATACATACAGGAGTCGACAACCACGGCGTTCTTTGCGATGGGGATGGTACAAGGCATGGGGAAAATTTTATGAATCGAAAGGCACGCAGCAAGCTCACAGCAAAGGGACGTACATGCGGCAGGGAGGCAGGCAGCTTCGCAAGATGACCCATACATGGCACAACAACGGCCACCCTTACAGCATACACTGATTCTAGTCGCGCACGGGGGAAGAAGTGCAACGCTGTTACAAGGCGGCCCTTACGTGGTACTGCCCGCTGGCGACATTCTTCGGGTTGGTGAAACGCGATATCGGCGAGCTGGCGGTGACCCGCACGCGGCCGCTGCCCACCGGGTTGGTCCAGGGCCTGCGCCCGCCCTCGGTGCCCAGGTAGTGGAGCAGGCCGTTGACATCGCCGGGGGACAGGAAGAGGAGCTCTTTAAGGATGCGGGGGGGGGAGGGGGAGGGGCCGCTGTGGCCACCGCGGGGGTCCGGCTGCTGACAGCGGGAACTGTCCATGTCTCGTTGGTTCTGGCCTTGGTCACTGTACGATACAGTGCACGCCGGGCCCCCGTTGGGAACGTTGGAGGATGAAGCTGAGGCGGGTGATGGTGATCCCGAGGAGGGAGGGAAGGCTGGGGATGAGGGAGAGGATGTGGACAACCCCCCCCCAGTGGAAGGGAAGGATCTCACGGAGGTAAAGGCGGATGAAGAGGAGGCGGTTGCGGCGGCCAGCTGTTGCCGCCACGCGGACGTGAGCCGCTGGCACCGCCGCAATGTCGCCAAGTCCTGCTGGTGCAGGCACTGTCCGTCCTCGGACGTGTAGAACGCCGACAGGGGCAGCGTGCTGTGCGTGGTGGTGGTGGGGGCTGACAGGGAGGCGACGCACTCGAGGACGGCGGTCCCCGCACCGTACGCAGTGAGGGAGTGGTGGCGGGCGGGGGCCTCTGGCGGCGCCCGCTCCTGCTGATGCGGGGGGCGTGATGGAAAACTTTGCAACTGCTGTTGCTGCTGCTGCGGCGGCGGCTGTGATGGGGAGGTTTGTAATAGCTGCTGCGATTGCACAGCCGAGGGCATCAAACCCGCACTCGCACCCGATGCCAAGGACGATGGCGCATGCTGCGCCGGTGCCAAGGCAGGCGGTTCATCTAGTGAAGCAGCAGATAATGACGCAGATGCTGAAGCATATGGTGGAGTCGGTAGAGTCGGGAGAGCTGTTGGAGCCGTTGGCCCAGCCGTTGCCAAGGCTCCATTGCCCCCATGCTGCTCCTCAGCCGGCGGCGTGGAGGCAACCAGTCCCCTCGCCTCGGAGGCAACGAGCAAGGGGGCAGATCCTACCAAACTGGAGCCCTCGTCCTCCATCCCCTCACCTCCTTTCCCTGCCACCGCCGCCCCCTCGGTCCCCATATCCATCGCCGCACATCCAGCAGGACCCTGGACCCCGCCGCGCATGCCCTCCATGTGACCCTGGCTGCGGCTGCAATCCGCAACGCCGGCCCCTCCCACCGGGTCGCATGCCTGGGCTCGGCCGTGCCCGGGTGATGCAGAGAGCCCGGGGCCGCATCCAGCGCTGCCGGCCAGGTGGGATGCTTCCGCAGGCGTGGGGGGCCCAGCTATCTCACCTCGCCCCATGCGGCGCATCATGTCAGCCAGCTGGGCCGCATCGCGGCCTCCTTCTGAGAGGGCACCCGCTGGTTGTGAGCCGGCTAGCACCGAACCCTCTGCCCCTGCCCTGGTCGGCACCTCACCCACTTCGTGTCCCCGTGAATGCCCTGACAGCGAAGCATCCAGTGCCGGGGATGCCCTGTCTTGTGAGCAGTTGGACCCCGCGCAGGCAGATGACCGCCCTTCCCGCTTAACGGACACGGCAATCTCTACCCCCCCAGCGGCTGTGACGTGGACAGCAGGAACAGCGTGGCCAACCGCTGGCCGGGCTACATCCGCAGCTGCACGATATCCCCTCGCTAACAGCGCACCCTCCATCGGCGGCTCCCAGCCTTGCTCTTTTGCCCTGGCATCCAACATGGCAGGAGGCGCGCCCTCCTCGCCACAGACATGCATGGGGGATGCACCACCGGGCGATACTCCCTCCCCATCCACCCCAAGCCCTCGCTCGCCCGCCCCTCGCACTGCCCCGGCGAGCACGCTGTCACACGACCTGACCCCGTTGGCGAACGACCCATGCCCAGCACGGTTCTGCACGACCATATTCCCCTGGTCCAGCCCCTCGCTCGCAGCTCCCTGTTGACTGCGGCTTGGCAAGGCAAGCCCCTCTTGTGGTACCCCAGCGCCTCCATGCGATCCGGCCAGGTCCGTCGATTCGGGAACATCCTCCACAACCGATGGACATGACCGTCCACCGGTCACCTCCATCGCTTCGATCTGACCGTCATGCATGCTACCGTCACCTGCCACAGCCCCACCGTCCCGTGCCACGGCACTACTGCCGCTCGCCACCGCGCTACCGCCACCCGACACACTAATGGACCCCACCACCCTGTTGCCCTGCCGCCAAGAGGGTTCCTGCGCGTCCCCAGGCCCCCTTGACCCAGAACCATCCCCACTCGCGGCCTCTGGCTCCCCACGGACAAGCGAGTCAACAAGCGAGTCCCCAAGCGAGTCCCCAAGCGCGAGCGAGGGGGCCAGTGGGCCGCCCGGAACGCCCATGAGATCTCCCGTGGAAGCCGTCCCAGCCCTTGCCGACACAGTGGCGGGAGCAGCGGCTACGTCATCATCCGCCGCCACCGCGGGAACAGCATCGCTGGGCCTCACAGAAAAGGCAGCGTCCGGACCCACCAATCCTGCGACCGGTGGCCCACCCCCGGCAGGCCCCATACCCCCCGCGGCCACCCCGATCATGGCCAGCGCTTCCTCGACCAGACCCCGGAACACGGCGCTGACGCGTGCGAGCGGGCTGGCCCTCAGCAAGCCAAGCAGCGGCGCCGGCATCTGGGGGAAGCGAACGCACGCCAACATGACCTCCATCGCCGCCCAGCGCTCCGCACCCACCGTGGATACATGGGGTGCTGGGTTTGAGCTGTCGCCTGTGCCCACCGTTCCTGGCATCACACTGCCATCTGTCACCATTGCGCCGACATCGTCCCTCACAGCATCCCACCGGCCACCCGCGCGCATGTAGCTGGTTATGCCCGCTCGCACTGACACCGAGCCGCCGACAATCAAGGCAGAACTGTCTGATCCATCCAATCCAGGGGCAGACACTTCAGGGGCAAACGCTCCTGCCTCTCCTGCCCCCACCCCCATCCCTGTCCCCACGGCTCCTGCTCTCACTCCTATTCCTTGCCCGGCCCCCATCCCCGCCCCTACCTCCACCCCTAGCCCCCCCCCCCCCTGCCCGCTCGCCTGCTGGTCTATCCCCAGCCTCACCCCCACCCACCACCCCTGCACCTCCTCCGGTCCTCGATTCCTCCGGGGCGTGCGCGACAGCCCTGTGCCTGGTCTCCCCATCCACCTCCCCGGTAGGAGCGAGTGGCATTCGCCAGTGCGTCCCCCCCAGCAGCTCCGTGGCCGTGCCCTCGTCGCGCGTGGCCCACCCGACGAGCGCGTGCAGGAGCTGCAGCTCCGACCACACGCGCAGGTCAGGGTCCCTGATGATCGCCTCCAGGCAGCCGGCCTCGAGGTGGAAGAACCCGCACTCGCCGCGCGACAGCTGGTGGAAGTACTGCGCGACCAAGTGCGTGCACTCGAGCTGCAGGAAGTAGGCGGAGCCCGACGGGAGCAGCGTGCACCCGTTGAGGATGCTACACAAATGCTGCCAGCCGCCACTCTCGGGACTGAAGTGGGACGACCCGCCGATGGAGGTGGTTCCGCCAGCCATGTCCCGCTGGGTGTCGCCGCGCAGCCGGGCGCCGAGCTCCTGCGCACACCTGGCAGGGCGGGCATGGGGTGGGTGGGAGGTGGGATGTGGGCAAGCGTGAATTGTTTATGGGAAGTTTGGGGAGTAAGGCAAGTTTGTGGGCTTGTGGCTTGTGGGCCTGTGGGCTTGTGGGCTTGTTGGGTATTGGGCGTTGTGGGCGTTGTGGGCGGCAAGCTTCAGGCAGCATGGATGTTGCGATATGTGGGCATGGAGACAGGCATTCATGACGCACGCGAGTGTTGGGATTTGTGGCCATTGTGGATGGTGAGATGGGTAACACGGGTGGTCAGGCCCATAGACGTGAAACAGGCAAGGCGCACAGACATCCATACGAAGCATATCTGCGAACATCTTGGACAATCACATGGTTTGAGGTATGCGAGGGACTACCTCAGAGGCATGCCGCACGTGGGGTATGCCGCACAAAGAAACCCACACTCATGCGGAAACCATCAGAGACTAGGAAGCAAACGACTCAAGCCAAAAGTCTTTGCGGCAGGAGGAATCGAATCCGCAGCCACCGCTACACCCCGAGACTAGGCAGGCGACTAAGTATGCCCCCTTACTACTATCATAATCATATGTAATAAATGTCACTGTTCGTTATCGTTACTGTTATCATGGGCCCCTCACCGGCACACGAGCGCGTCCACCTGGAAGCGGTCCGCCAGCAACATGGTGGCCAGCAGCAACGATAGACGCCGCTCCTCCTCTGGGTTGTGGGGATGTGTGGGGTGGAGTGGGAGGGAAGTAAGGGGATGAATGCACACGGGGCGGAGGGCAAGGGGGGGGGGGGGGAGGGGGTACCATGCGATGTTAGCAGCCACGACAGATGCTGCTCCTCCTCAGGGGACGGGTGGGGTGAAGGAGTGGAGTAGGTTCAACGCATGCGGACCACAGACGGGAGAACTTATTTTTTGCAGGCCATCTGCAGGCCAGCAGTTGCGAGAAGCTACTTTTGCTTTCGTTCCAGATATATGCACAAATGCAGGGGACTCCCCCGTCCAGATATAAAGCATGAGCGAAAACCAACGGTTTCTACACATCAGAAAACAAGTTTTCGACATCATCATACCTTGGGAAAAAGTGGGTGGGGCGAGATCAGAGCTGGGGGTGGGGGTGGGGGTGGGGGTGGGGTTGGGTTGGGGTTGGGGTTGGGGGTGGGGTTGGGGTTGGGGGTGGGGGTGGGGGTGGGGGTGGGGGTGGGGGTGGGGGTGGGGGTGGGGGTGGGGGTGGGGGTGGGAAAGGGTCGTGGGTGGGGGTGGGGGTGGCAGAGTTTGCGCCCTAGCCGGTAGGGCGTCGGCGACGCAAGAGGGGTACTAGGTACTCGGACAGGCAGCGAGTCGAGGTAAGAAGCGCATGGGGGAGGGGTGGAGCAAGCCTAGCGAGGAGCAAAACCAGAAAACGACAAAGCGACGGCATCCCTTTCAAGACATACATATATACACATATATATGCCAAACATTTCAACCAAGGTAGCGGAAGAGAGCTGGTTGGCACCTGGATCCCTGACTGAGACGTGCCTTTGATTAACTTGCTAATCCCAGGCTGAGATGTGACATTCATTAATATGATACTCCCTAGCTTAGTCAGGTGGGCTACTGGGTCAACCCCTCCAGAACTGGAGCCACTACTTCCTCTACGGCCTGGCAAGGCAAACACCCTTTCTTGCTCGGCTACGGGTAGCGCTATATCATGTACCCGTACCGGTACTGGATCCCGTGACCTGGGGGCCCTTGCCCGTACAAGTATCCGTACGAGCGGTAACTGGTTCCCGTAATCATCATCAGCATCATCATAATAATAATAACAACAACAACAACAACAACAACAACAACAACAATAATGATTGTAACAGTAATTCCTCAGTTGAGCTCTGGTCACTGACTCAACCCTATCCCTAGCCCATCGGACCAAGAACTGGAACAAAATAAACCACAAAGCTCATTTTGTGGCTCATCCCGCCATCCAGCATGCAGAGGACACTACACCATCGGAGGGCAGAAAGGGGACAGGTGACAGCATGCAGGGCGGCTTCCTCAGGATGGCTACCTCAGCCATTGGATCCACTATAAACATTTCTCTCGCGCAACCGGGGTGGGAATACACTGGCAAACTGACTGACGATGGCCACCTCAGCCATTGCTACTTCCAAGTACCAAGGACACTGCATCCCTAATCGCTTGCTACTATCACAGCTGCCACCTGGGGTAAGCGAGGGGCCGGTTGGCGGAATAATACCAACCCCCACAGCCGCTGGCAACAATTGGCTGTAGAAAAGGGAGGTAGCAATGAGCCTTGCGAAAGGAGGGAAAAGATGGTAAGAACTGGGATGAGACCTAGGCGTAAGCTACACAAGTAAAAACCATTAGGCCTCTTGGAAACAAGACTAGTCATAGGCAGCCGCTGTGCCTGTGGTCCTGCCAAAAAAATAGGAAAGAAAAACATCAAAATATCAATCAGACAAGCAGCGCAGGCCAGAAATGTGGTCGCATACCAAGGCCATCGTCGATCGCATCAGGCACCACGCTGCTCCCTTCTCGCCCATCCGAGCTGGCAACCACGACCGCGACGCCCCTCCCAGGGCTGACCGGGTCAGCCTGCTGGCGCGTCGCCACCGGGCACGCCTCGCTGGCCCCATACATGAGCCGCAAGAGTTCCAGTAACGGTTCCGCCTCGGTGTCCCGTATAGTGACCACGCGCGTACGGCACTCGCGCATGACGCCGTTGCAGAACATCTGTGTGTGTGTGTGTGTGCGTGTGTGTGAGTGAGTGCGTGTGTGAGTGTGTGTGTGAGGGGAGAACGTGCAGGGAGAAAGGCAACAGGGAGGGTGAGCAGAGGGTGGGAACTCTACCGCTTCGCAAGGGACCCCCCCCCCATGATTGGTTTCCGTAACTTGTTGACAAGTTCTAGTGACGAAGTCGTGCATTATGGGATTAGGTGGTGCAGGTCACGCAATGAGCGAGGCAACTGTTACAGCGCGTAGTAAATCTCTTTAGTGATGCCGGAAGTTTGGTGTTACGTCCGCTGCGTTCGGACCGTTCCACGTGGTTTTACTGAGTGCCGTGAGTGAAACCCTAAACCCTTTGCCGTTCACGTCGGGTCACGCCACGTAGAGTGACCATGCGTGGTATGGTCCCGTTGCTGTATACCAACGCAAGCGTGGCTGTTGAGTACCGACTTTAGTACGGCCCAGTGAAATAGTTTGGTACGATACTGGATTCAAACACAGGACCTCTTGCATGATTTCGCGGCTATAGGGGTCTCCTGATCCGAAGGCATCCCAGGCGATAGCCCAACTGTGAAAAAGCGCTTTACCGGAGAGCGGTGCAAGTGCGTCCGAAATTCTCCAATATGAACCAGTGGAACGAATCTAACTGCTAGCCCCACGGGGGCCAATGTGAGTAGGAGTACTACTCACTGGGTCGCGCCGGCGGAAGCCGGTAGTCCTGAGACCTTTGGTGGCCAGTACCGTGATCAATTTCAAACCTGTACCTAGGCCGTCGATAGTGGGCCGGCATTTGGAGGCCCGACAGCCCGTGCGTACCCAGTGTGCCGTGAGCTCAGAATTTAGGGTTTCCATGCCTGTGAATGTTTTCAGTCCAGCTACGTGATAACCCTCGTCGGATGGGCTCAGTTAGTGCAGTTAGTGTAGTTTGGCTATCGGACGGAGTCGTATAATTGATAAGGTGTAGTTATTGGGTCGTGAGTTGATGTCTGACGTCATATTGGAAGGAGTCGTATCATTGATAAGGTGTAGTTATTGGGTCGTGAGTTGATGTCTGACGTCATAGTAGTATTGGAAGGAGTCGTATCATTGATAAGGTGTAGTTATTGGGTCGTGAGCTGATGTCTGACGTCATATTGAAGAAGGAGTCGTATCATTGATAAGGTGTAGTTATTGGGTCGTGAGTTGATGTCTGACGTCATAGTAGTATTGGACGGAGTCGTATCATTGATAAGGTGTAGTTATTGGGTCGTGAGCTGATGTCTGACGTCATATTGAAGAAGGAGTCGTATCATTGATAAGGTGTAGTTATTGGGTCGTGAGCTGATGTCTGACGTCATAGTAGTATTGGACGGAGTCGTATCATTGATAAGGTGTAGTTATTGGGTCGTGAGTTGATGTCTGACGTCATATTGAAGGAGTCGTATCATTGATAAGGTGTAGTTATTGGGTCGTGAGTCGATGTCTGACGTCATAGTAGTATTGAAGAAAGAGCCCACACAGTCTTTTGCGGGATCACCTACCTCCACTCTAGTAGGGATCGGTACCAGCAAGCATAGCAGTGCGCCTAGAGTTGCTAGAGTTAGTGGAGGCGGTGGACCCGCTCGTAACAGCACCCCCCTTACGTTACATGCCCATGCATGGAAAAGACAAGAGGCCGTGAATAGAAAAGACAAGAGCTGAATGAGATGGAAGAAGCCATCAATCATCATGCCAGGCCAGCAACAGGACCAGGGCATCAGCGAGCGATGAGCTGATGGGATTGGTGTCGCTGATGGGATTGTTGTCGCTGGTGGGATTGGTATTAGCTGATGGGATTGGTATCGCTGATGGGATTGGTATTAGCTGATGGGATTGGTACCTCTACAGCATGGTGCCGCCAGGCCAGGCCAGCCGCAAGACTACCGCGTGAGCGAACGAGACCATGACACTAACTACCTAGTACTCTAGTATCCTAGCAAGAGATGGAGGGTTGCTTGACATGGCAAGAATGAACGGGCGTTGATCCGACCGGCCAGGAAACACCCACGGCAGAAGGGCCACCCGAGCATGCTAATTACATTACCAGAGCAGGCTAATAAGATTATGCGCACGCGATTGACGTGCCAGACCCAGCTCAAAGGCTACTATATCACTGCATATTCCCTGACAGTGGCCAGCCAACAGTCACTCACTGCTAAGAGGAACGGCGACCAGAAGTGCGTAACGAGTAATGTGCATATTATGCGCACATACTTATTGGGACTATGAAGGTATCATGATAACAACAACGTTATTATTAGATTGCCCAGCAGCATCACTTCCACGAACATTCCGTAATGATTAACGAAACAAACTGCCACTCACCGCCGAGAAGAAGGGTGACCAGAGCGCCAGCACCAGCGCGTGTGCCAGTATGACAGTGCCGTCATCCGCCGCCACGAGCTCCACATCCGCACACGCGCCGTCCCCGTAGAAGCCAGCCACGCTAGTGCAGCCGCGCGGCCAGTGGGGGGGCAGCAGCAGGAACCCGCCGCCCGCACCGGCAGAGGCACGCGCGCCCGGTGGCACACCCAGCCCGGGCACTTTGTCTTCCACGCTGTTAAGTAGCGACGTTGAAACCTGGTTGGTTGAGGGTCGCGAGGGCGACAAGCCCGGGATGTTGGTGAAGCCCGCCGGGGTGCCCGCCCCCACGCCTGCATTGAGCGCTGATGTTGGTCCTTGTAGACCTCCTTGCAGGGTTCCTTGTAGACCTCCCTGCGGAGCTCCTTGTAGACCTCCTGGAAGGCCTGCTTGAAGGCTTCCCTGAACGTTTCCTTGAAGGCCTCCTCGCATGGCCACAGGTGTCGCTTGGGCCCCAGGCCCCCTTGTGGTCACTGGTGCGGATGATGGCGTGGTCAGCGTGAAGGCGTCGCCCTCGCGCTGCGCCGCCACGTGGCACGCGTGCGCCAGCAGCGGCAGCTCCCAAACAGTCGCAAGCTGCCACATGGGACGCAGCAGGTGGGCCGGCATCTGTGGTTGGGGGGGGGGGGGGGGGAGAAAAGGGTGGGCATGATGCTTGCAGATGCGTGAGGGTGTACGGCAGGTACGATGGCGTGTGCGGAAGGGAAGGAGCAAGAGGTGTGTTTGTTAAGCTTGCAGATAAAGCAAGTAAGAAGGTTCCCCTGCTGGCACGCAAGAGAGAGAGAGAGAGAGAGAGAGAGAGAGAGAGAGAGAGAGAGAGAGAGAGAGAGAGAGAGAGAGAGAGAGAGAGAGAGAGAGAGAGAGAGAGAGAGAGAGAGAGAGAGAGAGAGAGAGAGAGAGAGAGAGAGAGAGAGAGAGAGGGAGAGAGAGAGAGGGAGAGAGAGAGAGGGAGAGAGAGAGAGAGAGAGAGAGAGAGAGAGAGAGAGAGAGAGAGAGAGAGAGAGAGAGAGAGAGAGAGAGAGAGAGAGAGAGAGAGAGAGAGAGCTTCCCAAAAGGGCAAGGTGTGTAACCAGAGCTACAGCGAATGCCCTCTCAAATGAGTTTCTTGTCGCAAATGCTTGGTGCAGGTCAAGCCAGGTACATGTTTGCGTCAAACAAAGGCCCCATGCTCTATCTCACATTGCCACAACCAGCAAGTGTGAGGCACATTACAGGAAGGAAAACTCTTACTACTATGTATGTTATTAAATATAACCTCACGTCGCTTCTGTCTATTATTCAATGCTGCTAATTTCATGATACACAACCATGAAGGTTAATGCAAGTCAATGCACGGGTAATGACCGCATCAGAAACCACAGTTAATGATTCAAGTGGAAGCATGGTAGAGCAGGTGCGTGTGGACTCAAACAGCTATAGCCAAGAGAGCTCCAACCAAACACTGACGAGATCAACCTCACAAGTTTGGTGGGGTGATCGGCCCACCTGAATAACTGGGGAGCCGAAACTTGAATGAGAGACTACAAACCTTTTTTTTTCTCTGGCTTTGTTTTCCTGGCTTTTATTTTCTTATTCGGCCCATCTCCGATTACCTACCTGTGCCGGAGGCTGTCAATGTCGCCACGTCCCTGTCCCACACGACCCTAACGCGACACCCTCATCTCACCCAAAAGTGGTGTGACCCACCCCAGACATGCTAGGGTACCTCATTGTAGGGTACCTCATTGTAGGGTGCCTCATTGTAGGGTACATCATTGCAGGGCACCTCATTGTAGGGCACATCATGTTGTTGGTGTTGTCTGTAGGCAACATCATGATTCTGTCAGACTCCACCCACCCACCTGAACAGTTCCCGTGTACAAGAACCCCACGGCGCGCAGCAGCAACTCCACTGGGCCGCACCAGACCAGCTCAAGCTCCCTGGGTCCCTGGACGCCCAGCCCATCCTCCCCACCGCCATCTCCAACACTACCCCAGCGAGCTGGGCCCGCCGATGGCGTTGGCCCCCCGACTTCTCCCCCTGTCAACTCCCCCCCCGCGCCCCAGCGGCGCTGCGTGCCCACCCAGAGCCGGCGACACATGGCACGACCGAGGACGATGCGGTGGACGGGGATGCGCGCCACGACGGGGCCGTGGGGGGCGCGGCCGCAAGCATTACCATGGTTGCCGACAACCGCACTACCATGACCTCCATTGGCAGCATTACCATTGACAGAAATGTTATGGCCATGAGGGTGTCCGCCGCTGGTCGATACCCCCTGGGCTGCAATGCTGCTCCTGCTTACATTAGAGCGATCTGTGGCCGCAACACCCCATCGGATGACCAGGATCAGGTCGGCCAGCTCCGTGAAGGGTATCCCTTGCTCCACCTCTTGCAGGAGGGAGAGCACGGTGGTCGGGGGTGCGGTGCAGGATGGGGTGGGCAGAAGGCGATGGGACAGGTACTGGGACGTGGTAAAGGATGGGGTGGGCCACGAGCCCGTGGGAATAGAGGCTGGGTTCATGGGCGTGGCAGCGTCCTGGGGTGTGCGTTCGCTGGGTAGGCAGGGGCAAGAGCCGTTTGTTGGAAATGATGGGGACGCCATGCCACTACTGCTGGCGCACGTGTGCTGCTTGCTGGCGGAGACTCCACCGCCGTTATTGGTCATGCCACCGTTGCTATTGAGGTCATCATAATTAGTGTTGCTGCAATCAGTGCTGGTCACCTGGTCACTATAAGGGACACTGTACTCGTCACAAAGGGCCCCGCTATCCCACATCAGCTGCCGCATCCCATCGCTCATGCTCGCATCCGCACCACTGTCCACCCCCAGCGACCCTTGCTCAGCGTTCGACGGCTGCATGAGTCGGTCACCATTGGACTGCTGGACTCTGTCATCACCACAGGCGCCGTCCATTGCCAGGTCATCCCCGTCTGGACGCCCCGCACTTGTCAGGTTGGCCTGACCTCGCTCACAAGCAGGGGCCACAGAAAAAGATGAAGACGCAACACAAAGTGGGGCGCCTCTGCTGGCATCCACAGAACCGCCGGCGTCCTCCTGCGAGGCCCCTCCTCCCCCACCTGACCCAGATGCATCCATCTCCACGACCCCTGAACCCACGGCTTCCACACCCACTGCACCTGCCCCAGCCATCCCAACGGCCACATTCCCTGCCCGGGCCCCATCCATCCCGCCGCCTTGCCCAGGGCCAGGTCCCTCCGGCCCTGCTGCATCCGCCAAAGTCTCGGCACAGACTAAAGGAGCCGCGGGTCTACCCAGCAGAGCAGAAGCACCTGCCAGCCCCTCTCCCCCGGGCAATGTGCCGGATGCGAGTCTCCCCTCCTCTAACCAAGGGCTAGTGACGGAGGACGGGTACGAGCGCGCCATCGCACGGTACGCATCGCCGTCGAGGGAGCGACGCTCGGCCGATATGCGCGCCGCCACGCCGCCGACGCCGCCATAACTGCCACCAGCACAATAACTGCTAATCCCGACACCATATGTCGACGCACCGCCCCAGCTGGGACCGTAACTGCTCCCGGTGCCTGCCCCTAGGCCAATAGAACTAGTGGCGGTCATGCTGCCAACGTTGATGGCCGCCGAGGAGGCCCCAGCGTTGTTAGGGTTGCGTACGCCCGCGCTGCTGAAGCTGGTACTTCTGGCAGGACTGCTGGTGACGCGGCTGTTAGAATTATTATTGCCGTTGCTACTGCTATTGCTAGCGCTCATGCTGTTGCTGCTGGTACCGCCGCCGCTGCTGCTATTGTTGCTGTTGTTCTCTCGCTGGCTAGCTTGTGCCAGAGGCGACAGCTGCTGCTGCTGCTGCTGCTGCTGCTGCTGCTGTTGAATGTGCGGTGGCTGTTGCTGAGTCCCTGCTCGCTCATGCTCCCCCCGCCGCATGTCACGCATGATACGACTGGACACCGCCCATCCCGATGCAGGCGGTCCCACGCTGATGTGGCGGAACGCGTTGATCTTGTCCCAGCTGGCCAGCGCCACCTGGGAAGCCGGCGAATCGGAGAAAGATGAAATTGGGGGGGGGAGGGGGGAGGAGAGGGCGAGAGAGAAGGGGGGGACGAGGGAGGGAGGGCAACGTGAGAGTCCAGTGGGAGAGGGCTAAAAGGGGGTTGACAAGGGGAGAGCACAAAGGTTTTAAAAAGGGGAAGAGCAGATGGGGTATCACGCGAGGGTAGAGGGCGGCCAGGGGTTCGAGCGAGCCCAGAGAGGGGACAACTCTTTCACGGGGGAGCGACGACGCAGCAGTGGTGGGCGGCAAAAGGATACGACGAGGACCGGAACACCATGACACGGCAGTAGAATGGTAAATACACTAATACAAATATGCATACAAATACGAATATGCATACAAACACGAATATGCATATAAACACAAGTATTCATACAAATACAAGTATGCATTCAAATACAAATATACGTGAAAATATACTTTCAAGATGGATAGGCATGCGGGTGGCGTTGAAAGCACAAGAATGTTTAGCGCTCGTACACATTGTTGGTGAGGGAGAGAGCAAAGAAAGGCGTTACTGTTGACATCATCGAGGGGATTGCTTTGCGAGGCCAAATGTTTGGGCAAAGGATAGGCGAACGTTTGGGTCGGTGACTACGTTCTCGGTACAAGTGCGGCGATGATCAAATAATAATTGCTAACAATAACTGCCGCAAGACACCAATGCCTGCAACGGCTGGGAAAATGGCTTGTTGGTTAAAGAACCCTGAACAAAGATAACCAAAGCTACCAGTTCACGAGAATATCATCATATCGTGCCATAGTCAAACAACAAATTGCAAAACTAAATTCTGCTGACTGGTCCGCAGGAAAAAAGCAGAAAACTTATATCATCATATAGCAGTTGCAGATTCAAAAAGCGCCCGCAATGGATGGGAACTGGCGCAGAACAGCAACGTGAAAAATCCCACAGGCACTTACTTGCGAGCATGCCATCGTGTAACAGTACACAGAAGTAAAAAAGCATCGGACCAGACGCGCGGCTTACGTGGCATAGGTTGAGGTATCCGCCCCCGGGCGCGTCCCAGCAGAGCACCAGGTTATCGCCCGGGTAGCCCACCCCCACCAGCAGCGTGCCGCGATCGATGCTGACCCAGAAGCGGCGGAACTGGTCCGGCAGCAGCGACGAGTCCGGGAGCGCGTCGTGACAGCTGGCATCCGTCACGGTGCCGGCTGACAGCATCGTGAGCCGGCCTTGGTCCCCACCCCGCAGGCCTTGGCCCAACTGGCCGTTGGGCGCTGCTGGACCATGTGGACCGGAATGCTGACTCTGCTGGGCACTTGATCCTGCTGAGGTTGCAGAGGGCGATGGCACGGGCGCGCTTTGCTGCGTGTCCTTGTCCTTGTCCCGATACGACGACTTGGCCCAGTTCCAGGCGACCAGCTGGCTGTTGTCCTCGATCACCACCCTGGAAGGGGGGGCGGCGCGTGGGTGTAAGGAGGGGGGGGATCGCGGGGGGTGGGGGGCGGGGTGGGGGGGGGAGTTGGGGGGGGGAGTGAGAGGAGGAGAGGGGGCCCAGAAATGTGTGCCATGAGTACATGGAGGTGAGCCACTGGTGAGAGGTGTGACTACAGGCATACTCCACTGATGAGATGCGTGACTACAGCCATTCTCCATGATGCTGGTTGTCTCCTTGATACTCCAGGATCATCTCCTTCAAACTTGGCAAGGGCAGTTGTTGCGGGAATGTTGAGGGAATGTTTTACCCGACACTCAAAAACGACCACGCAACGCAATGCCCCGCAGTCTCCGCAGTATCGGATTCCACTGCCCGGATTCCCGTTACCTCCAGTGACCCGAAATGCTACTAAAACAAACCTGGTTCCTTGTAAGGCGGAAAATGATCAGGGTCGCTGTTGTAGAATAGCCGTGCGCACTGCCCCTAATATGAATGCCCCTAATATGCGTGCGCCCTGCCCCTATTATGACTTTCTAATAACAAATAGATTATAGTTTGCACACATTGCCATAATCAAGATCAACAAGCATCCTGACTATCCCTGCGAATGCTCCCTGCATCACCGTGCATAAATGCTCCCTGCATCACCATGAACGAACACCGACCAGGGAATCGCGGCTGCACCCTCCCAAAGTAGGTTGCTACCAGGTTGGCTTGCGATCACATTGTGGTTACTTTGCTAATAATAGCACACATGCACGGGCCAGGTGAGAACTGCCACCAGCGGGTGCTGGGTCCGGAGGAGAGCGTGAGCGCTCAGTGCATGGTCAGCGAGTGCACTGGCGGCAGCACAATGCTATAAATAGATTTCATGAAATGACCTGAGAGACATGGACACACGCAGGCCGTCTGGTGCACAAGAATGTATGCAAACGCATAAGAATGCTTATACACCAAATAATCTGCAATGGGCCATCACAGGACAAACTCTGAAACCCAAAAAGATGAGTAAGGTTCGAACAAGTTGGCCCCGGCGATGAACGGCGGGGCATGGAATGGGAGACTTGACATCTATGAACATGAGGGGCTTTTACAAAAATGCCAAGAAACACACTACAAAAGAGCCTGCTACTATATCAAAGAGACAACCAGCGCAGGCCAGAAATCTGGAAGAATACTGTACTTACATGTCTATACTGCGATTTTTCACTAAGTCTTAACAACAGAATTCTTCCCTCTCGAACACGCGTACCGCTTATTCTTGTGGCTTCCCAGAATGATCGTGTACGAGGACCCCGTGTCCGGGGCAAGTCGATAATGACGAAGGTCCTTGTATTGTGAGAACGAAACTCGGGCATCATTGCTTCCTCGAACTTCAAAGCTGACGCATCCCGTTGAAGGCCCGGGCAGAGCGAATGCGTCGCCGCTCAACCACACCCGCTCGAAAGGTGGTACGATTAACGAGTGATTGGCAGCCAAGTACGCCTTCATGTTAATATGCTGTAAGTACGCGAATGCTAGTTAACACCCCCGCAAAGGTTATTAAAGACGGGCAGCCGTCCTCCAAAGAAGATGAGCAGGCAGTAACCTAAAAGCCATTGCTCAGCACCGCGCTCTTGCAAACTTAATATCTCCCCTAAGCTCGCTCGATGGCGCGTTCTTGCCAATCCACGAAGAGCACTTCTAATCTACGTAGCCGTGCAGCAACATAGATTTGCAAAAGCAGGCAAGCGCCGAACATTCCTCGTGCTCCTATGATAAGAGCGAATTTGCGTCAGCGACAGTAAAGACTTTACATGCAGCAGCGGCCGTTCCCGCAGACACGACGCCCCATTGACATGTGCTTCTTGTCTTATTATTGACATGTTGATGCGTTTCTACGCATCTCAGAAACGTCTGTCAAGTGTCACGAGACCACCACTTGCTTGCACTTTTCCACCATGGCAAAATTTGGCAATCTAGCATTTTCTCAGAAACTTGTTGCCAGTCTTTGCAAGTAGGCATGCGTTGCCGTCCATAACCGAATGATACAGAATCCTACCCAAGTTTCCAGCCATTTACTAGGCCGGGCTTCTCCCCAACTGGTTTGACGGGCGCGCATTGCGTACTTCCCGATGTACAACGGTATGGCACTTCGCGAGATTCCCGACGCGATCCAGATGTGGGATCGACACGTCAACTTCCTGCCGCTCTGAGCCATGACGTGGTGGGCGGAGCAGTGGTTGCCAGAAGCAACGCGCACGTGATGCATCGCTAATTGAGTCACGACCGCGGGCAGCTCGCCTCGGTTCGCAACCAATGCTGCGAATTTTTCATGGTTAGCGTCAAGACGATTGGCGTTTTACCATTCCAAACGGCTCTTTGGAGCGTCCGGCATTTGCTAGTTACATAACGGCGGCATGGCTGCAGATCTCTTGCGCAGTTACATGATGGACTTTATCTCTTGTCGGAGGGCATCACGTTGAAGGCGGGTCACCAAACATGGGGCTCGTTTCGCTGCCACGTATATGCGTGTAAAGGATGACGCAGCACGTAGCGCTGACGTCTCGCAATGAGGACACTCCGCCATATTTGCCAGCTGACTTCCTGACGCGCGGTTGGAAAGCTGATGCTGCCCACAGTCCTCGGAAGGACTTCGCATGGGGTCTCACCCTGCTTTTCGTGTCGGGCATCTTCTTGGCATGTGTTCTATACGCCTGTGTCATCTCCAAGATCCTGCCACCTACCGGCTGGCCAGTGCTGGACGCGATTCGTGATGACTGGTAAGGAATACCTCTTGTTGCGTAGTGCTACGCATATATTGCTGCTCACCCTGGCCAGGGTACCAGCGTCATCGATCGTAGCAGGCAGCGCATACCTTCTCTGTGCTCCGCACCACTTCTGAGAAGTCATCTTGGCTTGCTAGGTCGCTTGTTGCCTTTATTGGGCCCGCTCCGTCTCTTCTTTCGATGTGTGCGTGTGCATGTGCGTGTGCATGTGTTTGTATCCGCGTACCCCTTCCCCCCTCGCCACAGCCCCCCTCACCGTCCTTCCACCTATCAACCCCTTCAATCCCTTCAGCCACTTCAGCCTTTTTCTTATTTCACACAATATCCTTCTACCCCCTTCTCCGGTGTTGACCCCAGCTTGCCACCCCCCTAGCCCCCCCTAGCTCCCTATCCAAATGTTCCGCTCCCTTCCCCTTCCCCCTTCCCCCTTCCCCCTTTCCCCCCTTCCCCCCTTCCCCCTTCCCCCCCTTCCCCCCTTCCCCCCCCTTCCTTCCCCCCTTCCCCCCCTTCCCCCTTCCCCCCTTCCCCCCTTCCCCCTTCCCCCCTTCCCCCCTTCCCCCTTCCCCCCTTCCCCCTTCCCCCTTCCTTCCCCCCCCCCCTTCCCCTTCCCCCCCTTCCCCCCTTCCTTCCCCCTTCCCCCTTCCCCCTTCCCCCCTTCCCCCCTTCCCCCTTCCCCCCCTTCCCCCCCTTCCCCCTTCCCCCCTTCCCCCCTTCCCCTTCCCCCCTTCCCCCCTTCCCCCCCTTCCCCCCCTTCCCTTCCCCCTTCCCCCCTTCCCCCTTCCCCCCCTTCCCCCCTTCCCCCCTTCCCCCCCCTTCCCCCCTTCCCCCCCTTCCCCCTTCCCCCCTTCCCCCCTTCCCCCTTCCCCCTTCCCCCTTCCCCTTCCCCCCTTCCCCCTTCCCCCCTCCCCCCTTCCCCCCTTCCCCTTCCCCCCTTCCCCCCTTCCCCCTTCCCCCCCTTCCCCCCTTCCCCCCCTTCCCCCCTTCCCCCCTTCCCCCCCTTCCCCCCCTTCCCCCCTTCCCCCCTTCCCCCCTTCCCCCCTTCCCCCTTCCCCCCCTTCCCCTTCCCCCCCTTCCCCCTTCCCCCCTTCCCCCCTTCCCCCCTTCCCCCTTCCCCCCCTTCCCCCCTTCCCCTTCCCCCCTTCCCCCCTTCCCCCTTCCCCCCTTCCCCCCTTCCCCCTTCCCCCCTTCCCCCCCTTTCCCCCCTTCCCCCTTCCCCCCTTCCCCCCTTCCCCCCTTCCCCCCCTTCCCCCCTTCCCCCCTTCCCCTCCCCCTTCCCCCCTTCCCCCCTTCCCCCTTCCCCCCCTTCCCCCCCTTCCCCCTTCCCCCCTTCCCCCCTTCCCCCCTTCCCCCCTTCCCCCCTTCCCCCCTTCCCCCCTTCCCCCCCTTCCCCCCTTCCCCCCTTCCCCCCTTCCCCCCCTTCCCCCCCTTCCCCCTTCCCCCCTTCCCCCTTCCCCCCTTCCCCCCTTCCCCCCTTCCCCCCTTCCCCCCCTTCCCCCCCTTCCCCCCTTCCCCCCTTCCCCCCCTTCCCCCCTTCCCCCCCTTCCCCCTTCCCCCCCTTCCCCCCTTCCCCCCCTTCCCCCCTTTGTCCTGACATCCTGTTCCTCGACTCCCGGCCCCCGGCCTTCTTTCACCATTTTCCACCACATGCACCTCTCTATTGTCACTATTCTCACATCCTGGAAAGGAAGACAACGATTGCGTACGGTTGTGAGCGGGGAATATACTTAATCTGTCATCCCACAGCTTTGGCATCTTTTCCTTTTCCGTTTTCTTCCAGCCTTTAGATAGGCAACCTTGGTGCCTGTTCCTTTAGCGGTTTTGTTCCTGCTGCCACTTGGTGCCGCTGTCCAGATCTGCCCGCGGTAATTGCCTGTCGTAATAACTAATGCCTGGCTTTCAGATTTTTTTTAATCTCCCGTCTCACTCCTAGAAGCACAGCGGCCCCCTGCGATGTCTCACGGGGGTCCTTCATCAGACGCGCAAAACATACAGTCAGATGCAGGTCCCGTTGCGTAGATTTCTAACCTGCAATCAGCTTCTAGTTGCTGTCGCACTGCCGGTAATCCTTTCTGTGTGTTTACACCTCTTGGTCATTAGCGATACCTAGCTCTATGACTGATTAACAATACCTAGCTCTATGATTGCTTTACGATACCTAGCTCTATGATTGCCTGCCACATTCACCCTAAGAGTTGTCGTCCCAACAGAATGTGTTCAGTGTAGAAAAATCGCACATGCTGTACTAAACATGGGGCCTTCTGTATCGGTTGTCTTAGCATCATTATCAGCATCCCGACTTGCTTCTAGTACCCCACTTTGGGAGCTGACAGATGTTGAAACAACAGGGATTCCATGCCTGCCTGTGAACTCAACACCACCACCACCACCGCCGCCGCCGCCGCCTCCGCTGCCGTCACCGCTGCTGTTGCCCCCTCCCCCCCTCCCCCCCGAGCAATCCCTCCCCCCCATAACGACAACAAGAACTCAACTATCAATCGCCCTTTTTTCGGCCTGTGTGCAGTTATTGCTACGTCTTGGTGCCCCTTCCTGCCTGCCTTCCTGCCTGCCTGCCTGCCTGTTTACGCTGATCATCACCACCACAAATCATTCGTATGCTGGCGCCTGCAGGTACTACTGCTTCTTGGTGCCCCTGACGGCCCCTGTCACCGTCGCCGCCATCATCCTGCACTGGTTCTGCACCAAGACCTTCCAGCACAACTGATGGACGCATGGAGTCCTACTCCTAGAATGGCGGCAGAGATATTCTATTAGGTGTCAGAAGCCGGTGACCCCGAAGGGGTCAGTAATCAGTTCCCTAATAGATGACGCAATTGTTCAGAGTATCTGTTATGTTGACCAAGGAAGGGAATCCTTAATTCTTGTTCAGAGGCGATATCGGTATTCGGTCGCCAAAAGAAAAGCAGCATCTCAGACAGGTAGGAATCCATTGAGAACGTACTCGCTCTATACATTGAGGAGCTTTGACATGCGCACAGGTACATTCCGATGCAAAGCCAGCCTTTTGTTTACATATAGTGGAACATAACAAGGTTGGCCACGCTCATGTGGCACGCTGACCCTCGACTCTGTAACCCTCACAATTACCCAGCATATAGCAGATATGGTTATATTAATTAATCAACTATGCAGTTACCTGTACAATCAAATTAAATTAAAGTCAAATTGATTAAATTATGTGTGGTCCCGGTGGGGACACAATGAGCATGCATCCTTGTGTGTTACATGCTGGGAAGGGGGCAGAGATACCCGTCTTCCCGCCCATGGATGCTCCTGTAAGTTTTGCTCCTGTGAATTCTCACGCTCATGATGTTTGCTGGGCAGGAATAAGGCCGGCCTGCACATGTGCTCTCCTGGCCAGCAGCTACATTATACATCAATTTGACTTTTATAATACATGTATATAATACATATATGAAATTAAAATATAAGTACTTACAGCTGAGTAAAGGCACCCACGTAAAAATAAACAAAGCCAACGCTAACAAGAGATACCACGACAAAACAAGTATACAGCCGGCACGGGACACTCAATCCACATTGCGGAATGAAGTAAAACAGCCTAATATTTAACTGTGCTGCGCCGCAAAGTCAGCTCGTGTGCGGCGGAGCAAGATGTCAGCCATAGCCCAGGTAATTGCTACCGAAAGGCGTTGGCGCCATTACGATGTCCAGGTCCGCGCTGACCAAGGGGCCCGCTGGCCCTCCAGGTCGATCCAGGCGGTCCTCCTGGAGCCGGCAGCAATCCTTAAAGAAGCCGGCGGTCAGGGTCCCCATGGCCCCGAACTCCTCCAAGACAAAGGGCACCACACGCGGTGGTGCCGGCCCGACGTCCCCATACAGGCCGTGAGCTTGGCCCGCTCAGCCACGTGTAGCCCGCCGCCTGGGATGCACAAACCACATGGCTAAGAGCCAAGGGGCGAGCCACAGAAACGTCCATGAGCAAGTGCCGGCCGCCTCCCTCAAAGTCCAGAGCCACGATGTCAGCTAGGTTGGTGGTTGGGGGAGTAGAAAGCCGCGCCGTCCGCATCCTCAGATCGACCGGATGTTCGCGTGGGGGAAAACGGACCGGACCATGGCGAGCACCACCTTTAGGAGAACAGCTAATGTGCAAGTACAAGTACCAATTCTGATTCTGCTGGCCACCATGCATGACAGGTAGTGGGTCCCAGTGGGGTCCAAGGCCTGCACCCACAGCTACCACAGGGCCGCCCTAGCTGCGGGAACAAGATCTAGAGGTTGCGGGGCAAACAGTTGGTGACCGGCAGTGCCACCGGATAGTGACTGGGTGCCAGGACAAAAGGGGGGCCCATGGGGAGAGCTCGGAGGTAAGCCGAGCCCACACTCCGCAATGAGAGTGTGACACAACGTTGGATCGCCATTCGTCCAGGCATAGTTGTCTCACTTCATCAATATGACTGATGAGACAACCAGCACAGTCCAGAACTCTGGAGAATCGATCCGAACCATATTGTAGCTCAAGCATGCCGTTATCTTATCCGAGTTTTCGAGTACGCATGTCGATCGTTCCGGATGTTGGATATGAATCAAGTCATCAAGGAGACAACCAGCGAAGGCCAAATATTTGGCACTGTCTAATATATCAATATCAACAAGTTTTGCGGGCTTCGCCCGCGACATTAGAGCTTGTACTTTTTGTGGCCGGTCCCCGGCCAGGGAGCCCCGGCTAGGGAGATGTGAGTCACCAAGTACCTCCGTCGAGTGCCAAGCGGCGCTAGCCCCGCCAAGGAGCGCGCGCTAGCTTTAGGGTTTCGACCACGAGATTCATGGAGGTTGGCAAAAGGGTGAAGAACAAAAACCCGAGAAAAATGCGAGAACTGGTTAGATTCGAACCCAAAGCCTCCCGGTTATGAAACTAATGATGAAGTATACCTTGGTACTCAACGCAACCAACTTTTTCGGAAGTTTAACAATATGTACATGTCTACAAAGGGAAAACTTGCGCAACCACGCAGTGGACGGAGCTCGCGACTTACGTCTTGCGGAGTTCAACTAGTTCCAGATGGACTGCTACCCCTGCACGGGAGCGCAATGCGCGCGGGGATGAGTGACCTCGCCGCAGAGAGCAGGGAAAAATCGCTTACAGGCGGTGGAGCAGAGGAAAATCCACGTGTGAGCTTCCTGCGCGTTTGTAACGGGATTTCCTTAACAGAAAGTTTGGTCGAACAGCCCAAAAGTTTGCGACGGTTATATCTGGAGCTCGCAAACACAGGACATCGCAGAGTTTGGCTCCTGGCGCAATCTGGGCATACGGACCTCTGCCAAACAGCTCATCTGGATGTAACGCCCAAAAACCGTGATAATATGGACGCCGTGGTTTGACCTTTTCGTGATTGGTCGCAACGAAATTTCGCGCAGCTGATTCGTCAAGCGGACTGTAAGTCGCGCCGCTGAGTGGCTGGAGCCGAAAGCCGTTCGAAAGAGTGTTAGCTAAAATTGTGCCAAGACTGCGTTTTACAAATTTTAGTATATATGTTGACAAATGCCAAATTACTTCTGTAACTTGATAAATTACTGTAGCTAGGCAACACAGACAGCATCGCTGCCTTGGGGTCAACCATCAGCACCTCAATAATAATTTACAGAATGCTATAACGACGGTACTACTATAACAATGGATGATAGTTCTCCGCAGTAGCACATGCAGGGCCCACGGGCCCATGTCCTCCTGCCGACTGTAAAAACATTACAAGTGGTAACTACTGTCTACTTGCTATAGTTTAGAATAAGGGTGGGGTTGCGCCCCATCTTGAAAACAGGTCTGCTGCCCCAATTTTCTGGACGAGCACCTGCTAGCTTAGCACAAGTATCCAGGAATAGTGGTCTCACATACGGAACTATGCAGCAATGACATTGTGAGTCATAAATATAGTGGGAGGCACTATCCACTGTCCAAATCTATCTATGGTCAAACGGCCGGTCATAGATTGTGTTTCCTGTAAATGGGTTCTTCCCATGTGTGATTATCGTTCAGTCAGAGCCACATCATCGCACTTCGCAGATGAAACCCCGGTCCTGCATCCAGGTCTCCATTTGTTCCCGCTCCGAGTGCGTGTTGACGACCAGGTATTGCAGGTCAGGGCAGCGGTCCCACACACCGTACAGAAGTACCAAGGTGTCAAACTGGTGACAGCCTTTGATATCCAACCACTGCAACTGCTTGCAGAGGAATGTCACTACATATATGCTGCGCTTTGCAACACCAACGCAATTTCTTACCGATAGCCGCTGCAGGTTGCGGCAATTTTGGCCAACTTCAAGAATGCTGCCGTCGGTCACATCTGTGCACCCTGTCACATTCAGACGCCTCAGCCCAGGACAGTTCTTTGCAACATCTATGATGCTAGCATCTGTGACACTCTGGCACCCCTGCACGTCCAGGTGGCGCAGGGTCCCATGCCTGGCCACAACGCTGATGCTGGCATCAGTGATACGAGGACACCGGGGGACTCCCAGGCACACCAGCTGGGGCCGGCGTTCTGCCAGCGCGATAATGCCTTCGTCGGTAACCCTATCACTCCCCCTCACGCAGAAACTGACCAGATGGTTGCAGCCGTCCGCCACCGCCCGCATGCCAGCATCAGAAATATACACCCTGACGCGGGCGTGAGGATGGCGTGCGCCATCCTTGTCAAGGATGGAACCCTGTACCTCCAAACATTCCAGCTGGTTGCAGTTGGTAGCAATAGCCGCCAGCGTGTTGTCCGACACGTTTGAAGCCGCCAGACGGCGCACCCCCCTGCAGCGCTTGGTGACCTCTAATATAGCGGAGCTCCTCACATGAGGACAGCCAACCACACACAGGTCCTCCAGCAACACGCACCGCAAGGCGACCAGCTTAATGCTGTCGCCGCTCACCCGCGCACACCCCTCCACGCTCAGCCGCCGTAGTTCCTTGCAGCCCCGCGCGACCGCAATGATGCCATCCCCTGTAACGTTGGGGCAGTGGCCTGCCCCCAAAACCCGCAACTCTGGGCAAGACTGGGCGACTGCCCGCATCACCTCATCCGTCACCCCCGCGCACTTTGTCAGGTCGAGCGACTTCAGCTGGTGGCGTGAGGTCCTGGCCATGGACATAAGCGCGCGGTTGCACTCGGGCCGCTGCCAGTAGGACCAAAAGTCTGAGTCATACCCGCCCGGAAACAGCACATCCTCCTTGTCCGTGCCGCGCAGCATGGGGTGTTCCCCGTCATCGTCCCTGGCAGGGTTGACCACATGAACGGCGGTCAGGTTGGGGGTCTTGCGACACAACCACGACAAAACCTGGCCAGCGTCATCCCCAGCACCCGCCAGCTCCCACCCTGTGATGGCCGTCGTGGCCTCCAGGGACTGATCCACTGCCGTGTGGAACGCCACGCAGAGCCCCTGGAGGGTGAAGCGTTCCGTCAGAGGGAGCTCCCCCACGATCTTGGCGCCGACACCATCGGTCCCGACGACCCGTTGAAGGGAGATGGGGGAGGCAGGGCCTACGGGGCCACCAGCCGGGAGTGGTTGAGTCTCCCACGGTAGTCGACTAATGTCATTGAGCACCGTCTGGTGGGCAATTTCCTCCCGCATGCTCGTCGCGTCGTGCACTATAACGCTGCCATGTGGCGGAGCCGTGCGATGCGGCGCAGTGCCGTCCTGCCTGCATGAATACTCGAAATGGGTGATGCCGCTGACGCAGGATACCGCAGGGCTGGACGCGCCAGCTGGCGTGCCGGGCATGCTGCTGCAGGGTGTTGAGGTGGACGATGGCACGGCACCTCTGGTGGCTGATGGCGCGGCATGCGATGGCGCGCCACGCGCACGTGTCGCCACTTCAGACACGCTGCTGGCAAGCTCCTGGGAGACCTCGGACCTTTGCACTGGCACCCGCAGTCTCCTGAGCGCCAGCGGGGGAGCATTGTTGGGAAGATTGCTGGTATTATCGGCGGTGGTGGTGGTGGACACGTCGGATGCAGGGGGGTCGACCGCCATGTATGGTATAGTTCCAACGACCAGGTTGACCACGTTCTGGTCCCACTATAAATAACTTAAGGCAGGAAAGAAAGCGGTTGAGATGGTGACGCGGTCTAAGTTTTATTCCCTGCTATCCGTACGTATCAAATCCACATAAATCATTTCCTGCTGGCATTATACTGCCCGTCAGTCAAAGCAGTGAAGTCCTTCCTGACGCCTTCAGTCAAAACGGGAGATAGGCTCTGCGGCATGTAGCGACGATAAACCGAAGGCCGCGCAGCCGGCACCGGGCAAAGCAGGCGGGTTCTTCATTGATCAGCTCTGGACAGGTGGTAGGAAAGGAGCTGAGCATCCTGCCAAGTACCTGCAGCGAGGATTGCGATAGACGACCGCACGGGTATGAAGGTATAGAGACAGAGGAACGTGGACAATACTTAAAAGGAGAAATCAGTGTTAACGTGTTAGATATGATGTGAGCTTTGTGCCATGTGTCTAGGTTTCCAATGTCGGGCTCTCATGCATGCAGACAATGTCAACTGCTTGTGGACGCGCTGGCCAGACCACAGCTTCCCAAGGCAACCAGGAAGATGTTGGATGAAAATGCGGGTTGTGAGTGGTGAAACACAGTTGAAAGCTAGACAGGAGGGGTAGGGGTAGGGGGGGGGGGGGGGTAGATGATAAAGAAAAAGGTGGAGGAGGTAGCGGGGTCACGCCTTAGTACCGTACACTCCAAGTTTGCGACAAGCGAGCAATCATGGAAACCGATAGATACTGCACCATAATGAGACCACGACACATAACTTGTATCGTAAAATTTGCATTATGATTAGACTTCAATGATTTCGAATTATTTTTTGAAGCATCTGATCAAAGTGGCAGCTCGGGCAGCATGCTGGTGTGGCTAGAACTCAAGCAACTAGATGGCACCCACTAAGCTATTCTGAGCTCATGACTCTACAGCGGGTAATGTGGGTACCAGCGAGCACTGTCAGCCTACTTTCCGAGCCGGTGGTCATATTAAAAGATCTGCCAAGCCCATGTCGTCTGACATGACTGTGATGCATACACCATGCCAACTGACAGTAGTAAATTGACTTGTGGATGATTGACGCAATGCACACCCCGATTTGCTATATACACTGTGTGCCTCCAGCTGTCAAGCAAGGCGCTCTCTCATGGAAAGTAGCATGGCCGAGTCCCATCACGCCTTACACACGACATAGATAGACCTCCACTCTCCAAAAGGATATGCCTTCATACTCATGCTGCGCACACGTACGCCACTCTCACCAACCCAAAAGGACCAGAATCCAGAACTACAAAGCCAAGCATGGATTGCCTGGAGCGAAAGCAACTTTCCCGCATACAATAGTCATTATCGACCCGCAATGTGTTTCGAGACATGAGACAGAAGGCAGCGTCGACAATGCCAGCCCCCAACTTCAATCCCTTACGAGGATTGCGTCAACTCGAGCTGTCGCATTATCACCGTCGACTAGATGCCTTGCCGTCGGCCACAATTTCATCATGGCATCGTCTCTTGCCCGTTGGCAAAGCCTTCCCAAGGCACTACCACCGCACACGTGGCCTACAGTGCATGCAGTGCTCGCTTGCCACCTTCTCAACTTATCCCCACGTCCACCAACCGGGGAAATGGCGTTGGTAGACAGCTGGCGTTCGTTGCGATCTATAATTGCGTCCATGCATAGAGTCAGCAAAATTGTACTAAAAAACAGCAACAAAACCGGAATTTCTACATCTTATCGCTTATAGACGTACCAGTATGCTATAGCCACGCTGGCGAATAATGAATAGTCACCAGTTGCCAAATGTCCCGCGGTCACTCCTCGAATTCGCTCCGAAGCGCTGTGGCCGCGTGGTCGAAAGCTGAGGGAGCCCTCCCTTCACGGACTCACCAGCGATTCCAAAATGCGATCCACTTCGGCATCTTCGTATCTGGCCAGGCTTCTTTGCGCCATGTTCACGTGCAGAAGCACGTCGCGATCGTCGGATGAACCCGTTAGTTCTCAGGCCGGTATACTGGTGGCGACCTCCGGGGCACTCCTCATAGCGCTTTCCACGAGAAATGCGAGAGGCGAGTTTGCTCTGTAAGCCAGCTAGAAATGAAGCCGATTGTTCCCAGCGAACAGCATGGCATGCAGCACTCCGGCAGTGGCGGTTGTGTTAGGCAACAGGATGAGAGCCTCGCGAGTGAACTCGTCACGGTGCAACCCTAAACCCTACCTAAACCCTAGGACAATGACTCAATTTATACCGGGTGCGATTCGCGGGAAACGGTTCTTTCCTCCGGACCGTCCAGTCCCGCTGTCCGGGTGCGACTGAATACTGGATAGAAGGACTCTAGATGGAGGCGTTCGCCGGTTACAGCCGGAACGCGATGGCGCGCATGCAGAGAAACCGCGCATACTGGCAGCCAGGGCAGGCTGTTCCGTAGAGTACATAGACAGTCGCGAAACTCGCGATGGGAGTAACTCGAGTTTTTCCACGTCGAGTTTTTGGCGCGACTTTTTGACGCACAAGATGTGCGGCGTGGGACACAACAACAAGAATGCACGTCTCTCCCACCCATTTACTCTCCCACCGATTTACGACCGTCAGATGGGTGAATCTGACGGACGGACGGACAGGTACACCCGAGAACCGCACAGATGTAGCCGAAATCCGCACAGATGTAGCCGAAATCCGCACAGATGTAGCCGAAAAACCGCACAGATGTATCCGACAAACCACATAGACGCGACGCGAGGGATTGGGGCCGTCGGATGGTGGAGGCGTTGTCCCCAACCCGAGGGGCGACGGGTTGACAAGGGTAAACATCGAACGCATTAGGTTGTTTTTTTTTTTCACTGTGGACTGGCCTGCCTGATCTGGGGAAAGTCGGTGTGGTGTGGCAGTCCTGTGGCTCTGGCAACTACCCGTTGTCTCACTACCGTGAGACAACGGCGCGCTGGGAACTTATATCTGTCTCACCGAGTGAGACAACGGCGCGCTGGGAACTAATATCTGTCTCACCGAGTGAGACAACGGCGCGCTGGGAACTACTATCTGTCTCACTTGAGTGAGACGACGGCGAGCTGGGAACTACCCGTTGTCTCACTCGAGGGAGACAACGACGCGCTGGGAACTAATATCTGTCTCACTAGAGTCACACAACGAAGCGCTGGGAACTACCCGTTGTCTCACTCGAGGGAGACAACGGCGGGCTGCTAATTCTGACGCCCAGGGAAAATGGGAAAACAAAGGCGATTCATCTTCAAATAATGGCCGTGAGCGGTGCCATTGCATGCCGGTGGCAACTACATGCCTAGAGTCTGAAAAGAATGCGAACTTCGATTTCGGCGCAGAAAGAGGGACAGTGCGGTGTGCTTTCAGGGTGCTTTGTACAATGTCGATAGGTGTATCGTTAGAAGCCTACCATCGAGGCCGGTTTGAATGGAAGACAGTGACATGCATTGAGGTATCTGATTACCGGCGCCGCAAAATTCACGTGCATGGTTCTTTGCATATCTCTTAAAGTACTTCGCGTCAGATGTAGCGATGTCAATTAGAATCTGCTGCAGTAGCATGGCAGTAGCCATGCTGGCACAACATCATCGTTACTGACTTGTTTGCAAGACGTAGCTCCTAAGGCAATAAAATGGGTAACTTCATGGAACGGCAGCCATGACAGGTAAGTGCGAAATAGACTTGCATTACTGCTTTCATTGAAGAGCGCTATGTCAACCGTTAAGGTTGTAGCTTGCGGTAACCCTCTGCTGCCGTGGGGAGCTTCATTCCTGATTTTAACCCTCATGACGGTGGTTTTGTCGGTACTAGGGTTGTGCCTACCTAGCTGCATCTTTAATCTACTCAGTCAAGGTAGCATGACTCTTGTGTCCACGGTTACTCCTATGCACCTCTTTGCGGCCCCACGTTCAACTTCCACTACTTACTACTACACACATGCCTCTCGTGTGTCTTGTTCTAGACTGAGGACCGGCCTAGTTTTAGGACAAAGAAGGTGAGATACATGGCCAAGAGAGAGACAGGGGTGCTCGAGAAAAAAATTGGCCAATGATGTTCACCTAAATTGTATCTACATGCCTCACAAGTTGTAGGGAACTGCACACCCAGGAATCCTGGAGTTGCAAAGTTTCCCTAACATGCCAAGAGGCCTCACAATCTACTTCATTGCAATCTCTACATGGTTAATACGGCAATAAGAAAGAAACGCCTGATTAGTGCCAAGAAAAAGCAAGGCCAATCAACCAACAATATGCCCCGTTACAGGTAGGATGAAATCTAACGAGGCTGAAGGCTCTACGTCTGCAGTTGACACTAGCAGGAGTCGTTCAGGGTGGGGTGTGGGAGGGAGGGCATGACAAAAAGCTGTGATCTGAGCAAAAAGGATTAATATGCAAAGATGCTACCCATGCAAGGAAGCGAGATATAATCCAGCAATGCCACGAATGTTAACCAAGGCTACTGGATTGCAAAGAAGGTTCTACCGACAGCGAAGGAATTGGTACGAATAAAGCCAACTATTTGTAGCTGAGAGCATCACCAGCGGGCTACAAAAAAATCATGCACGGAAGCTGGAAGAACAAGGCCAATGGTGGCTGACACGCACAGCACGTTGATAATTGGAGGAATGAGCACTACATAAAGAATGACCACTGTTGCTCACCATCAAGAATTCGCCGCGCTGGACAGGCGACCAAGAGCTTGTCGCTGCCACATGCGATGGGGCCAACGGTATCAGGCATCACAAGTACACGCGCAAAATTGACACCACAATGGCAACACAGATGCACATGTGTTCCAGCGTAAGGAACTGCTTGATTCAGGACTGCGTACGTTTCTCCCTCCATCGCTACCTCCGTGTACAAGCTCAGCATACATCGACAGTGCACCTACATCCATACTGATACGCCGCGTTTGCTACAGTCTACAGAAATCACCTCATCTCGCGGACCTGCAGCGTCTGCTATCGCACACTGAGTGGTGGCACTCATAGAACTCGGTTGCCCCATTGCTCGAGCTAGCGTGTAAGTGCCCTCACTGCCCGGCCCTAACCCCAGCACTGCTGACTGTCAACATGGATTTGCCTGCGCACAAAACCTTCGTACCTTCACGTTTTACCTTCCGTTGCCATCGGCAGGTTTGCCATCGGCGCAAAATTTGAATTTGGGGCACGGGTACTGGACCTTGTAGCGAAAGATTGGTGTCCAATTGATTCCATTCCCAACTCCCAAGCTGTGGGCCGCCGTCGACCGCAGTCTGAACGGTACGGCGAGGAGGTACGAGGCCACGCCAGCAGCAAGCGGTCCCAGCCAAGCGATACTAGAGAGTCATGGAATTTTATGATCCATTGGTTACTACTTGTGTAGAAAGGTCGTCTCCTGTCGGATGACCGGCAAAAATTCACCTGAATGACGACAGGAAGTGGGCAGTATGTGGCGATATCAAGTTGTAGTGGACAAGTTTCGCGCAAACGTGTGTGGTAAGAATTGAATTGTTCAGCGCTGTAGGAACTGATCTTTAGTAGACGGCCTCGCATGGGCATAAACTGACTGACTGATCACTGATGACTGACAGACGGCAGCGAATGTGTGGACAATTATAACAGGCGACGGCGACGACCGTACCGTTCTCTCATCTCTGCACACGCCGGTTGCCCGACAGAGCTCAGCAGAAAATTGCGAGTTTGCGACTTCTCAAATTTTGCGAGCCATGCTCCCTGTGGTTGCGCGGGTGTTACCGTTGAAGTTGTACGACGAAAAGTGAAAGACCTTGACCTTGCACACTGCTCTCAGCTCTGCCATACGCACAGATGGTGGCCGGGAAGCCTGGAACGGAGCTGCGATCGGCTCGCTGCCAAGGCGGGATTATGCGACTTTTCCAGCAATGTCGATATTGTAGGAACGACGTATTGATAGGAATAGGAGCATAGACTCACTGATGACCGTCGAGATTTATGTAGCAATTAGGTCGCCATTTTTTTGTGAAATTAGTAGCTAGCTCAGACAGGGCCAGAAGTAGCCATCGGGGGACAAACACAGGCATGGTCTAGAAATAAGGTTTAATCGATCTGTTCGCTCAGTGGTAGGCACAGCCCAAATCGGACATCCAGAAGCTGCCAACTCTTCACCATTTGAGGTGAGCAAGTAATTCTTGGTCTGAAATACTGACAGCTTTGCATCGACTTTAACATGCCGTACGCACGAAGTGGCATTTTCATGCATCCCCCTAGGGCCTAGGCTGCCATGGGCCGCTCAGTTCCATGCCAAGTTAGCCATGCTTTCATGAAGTGCTGCAGCAGTTTCATATATAGATGGTCCAAGTGTACCATGCGAACCAAATATGGTTCAATGTTCGTGAAGGGCATCAATATGATCATGTATGACACCGTCTGCTCTTGCGTCACTTTCCTTGTTTTAACAAACTTTCCTTATTTAAGCTTACGGCCCTCCTCCATACATTCGTATGTGTGCATCTTTGTTGCCATTTTGATGTCAGTCTTGCGCGTGTACTTGTGATGCCTGTTCCGTTGGACTTTGAAGCGGCCCCGTCGCATGTGGCAGCGACGAGCTCTTGGTCGGCTGTCCAGCGCGGCCAATTCTTGATGGTGAGCAACGGTCATCATCCTGTAGTGTCCATCCCTGAAGTTGTAAACGTGCTGTGCGTGGCAGCCACCATTGGAATATTTTCCTTGTGCTTCCGTGCAATGTTGGTATTTTTCGAGCCCGCTGCTCCTGCTTTCAGCTACAAATATGTGGCATTTGTAACAACTCCTTTGCTGTCGCTAATCTGTTGCGATCCAGTAGCCTTGGTTGACATGCATGGCATTGCTACATTTTCTCTTCCTTCCTTGCTTGGGTAGCAGCATTGCAAATTTATCCTTTTCCATGATAATCACAGCTTTTTGTCATTCCCTCCCAACACACTCACCCTAAACGAGTCCTCCACTCCTTTTGGTGTCAACTAAAGAAGTAGAGCGTTCAGCCTCATTTGACTTTATTCCTACCAGTAAGTACGGGGCATATTTTTTGTTGATTGTCATTACTTTTTCTTGGCACTGATGTGGCATTCCTTTTAGAGTGCCGTATTAACCATATAGAGATCGGAAGAAACTAGATTGCAAGACCTCTTCACAAGTTAGAGAAACTTTGTGATTCCCACTTGTTTAAGTAAATTTGCAACGCTGCGCTCTCACCTAGGGATTCCTTGGGGTTAGCAGTTCCCTACAACTTGTGAGGCACATAGGGACACTTACGGCGGGAATATTAGGCCAAGTTCTTCCTCAGCCTCTCTCTCTCTCTCTCTCTCTCTCTCTCTCTCTCTCTCTCTCTCTCTCTCTCTCTCTCTCTCTCTCTCTCTCTCTCTCTCTCTCTCTCTCTCTCTCTCTCTCTGTGTGTGTGTGTGTCTCTGTGTGTGTGTCTCTGTGTGTTGTCTCTCTCTCTCTCTCTCTCTCTCTCTCTCTCTCTCTCTCTCTCTCTCTCTCTCTCTCTCTCTCTCTCTCTCTCTCTCTCTCTCTCTCTCTCTCTCTCTCTCTCTCTTCCTCGGTCCTCACACCAAGCCGGCACTCGTAGATAGCCACGCGACTGCTGCGGTCTCGCCCCGCTTCCTTACAGACAACTAATCTAAGTCATGCAAAGGCATTGGCATGTCAAGCGTCTGGTATTCATCTCACTTACGAATTTTTGTGTGTGTCATTTTGTGCTTTGCCGGATGATGTATTTTTGCCTTGCATGCAGGAAATCTATATTGCATTGTATCATCTTCATGGCCAGGCGCGCGTCTTGCACGCCATGGGCCCATGCATGGTGCTTGAGTGGACCTGGCTGGGTTTTATCAGATTTCTGCGTCGTTTTATCATACTCATTTTATCAGAATCTGTATTTTTCATCCAATTCTATCAGATTTTATCAGACTCTGTATTTTTTATCCGATTCTATCAGATTTTATCAGACTAGATATTTTTTTATCTATTTTTTCAGAATTTTATCAGAGATTATCTACACTTTGTGTTTTTTTATCAGAATATCAGATTTTCTCTACAAATTTTGTCAGAATTTTATCATCTACCATCAGAATTTTATCTATTTTTTCAGAATTTTCTGATAAAATTATCTACACTCTGATAAATTCTGATGAAATTAGGTAATTTTATCAGAACCGAGTTCCTAGTGTGCTCCTGATGGTGTCTTCTAGTATGCACATTGATCATATGCGCCAGTGTGGTTTGCGCTCGGCTGCGGTTGGATTGCGCATGGCATGTTCTAGCATATGAATGTCAACAATGCAAAACCGATCTGAGATACTTACAAGATAGCCCTGCCCGGTGGTCTTGTTGGTCGCGCTCCTTAACTGGTTGATGCGCGACTCCTGGCGGGTAAACACTGACGTGATGTCCGCCATGGCATCCGCCAAGGTAGTACTCGAATGGCAATGCAATTCGGCGGTGGCGGCAGGGTCAACCGTCAAGTTATATGGTCGGCACCACGCTACACGGATTTCACCGGAGGCGAATGAGGTAACCGTCCATTCTCCTTCCCCGCAGCTGTAAATGGGACGCACCAACGCCACAAAGGACTGGTACTCATGGCCAGTGCTGGCTGCCCTCACACAAGCGAGTCCGAGGATGACAAGCCGCACAACGGTGTTGCCCGTGGGAGTGGCACGCAGGTCACGCATTAGCTCAGGATCCGCATGACTGCAGATGTCACCGATGTCCAGAGAACGACGTCACCTTGGCGGTGCTACGAGAGCCAGCCTTTTTGCACGAAACATACAGCGGAGGCCAGTCACTCTTGGTGTCTAGTTGGGCCAGGGAATCCTTTTCATCAGACAGCGTGTAGAAGTTGTGAGCTCGTGTGATGTTGTGCTCTGGAACGGTTATCTGAGGAATACCGTTGATGAACCTGCTGTTGGTTGGAAAACCCTTGCCCACGTCGAGCATGTGAAGCACAACTGGCTTGGCCGCAGTAGCACCCCGGGATGCAATCGAGAGGCTGCCGGCTCCCTTCACGAGCACCCCCAACTATCCCAGATACTTGACGAGGCACTTGTGCGCAACTGGGTCCTGCGATGCTGCCTGTTGCAATTCAACAGCAATAGCACAAGCAATGTCATGATTCCAAACGCCAAGAACTGCACTTAGTAATATTCCTTTGGTAAAATGCAATTCAAGAGCAATAGCACAAGCAATGTCATGATTCCAAACGCCAAGAACTGCACTTATTGTAATATTCCTTTGGTAAAATGCAATTCAAGAGCAATAGCACAAGCAATGTCATGATTCCAAACGCCAAGAACTGCACTTATTGTAATATTCCTTTGGTAAAATAACAACCGGATTTCCCCTGTCATAAATTTACCTGAGATTTCCCATCCGTTTTGGCTGTTTGCTCGGTTTCCTCATCCGAAGCACCGGAGGCATTCATTCTATGAAGTTCATTGACTGCTCCCCTGACGTACACGTTTGATGCCCTTTGCTTCTGTACTTCATCACCTACAGCGCCCACTGATACAGGGCCTGTATCCATTGTGTTCTCTTGCCCCGGTGGTGCTACTGCGTCCTGTTCACTGGCATGCTCCACATGTCCGGCATCCCCGCCATTGTTTTCAATACCTGCCTGCGGCTGCACGCCGCTAGCCATTCTCAGCTATCCGGATTTCCGAACTACGCCAATACCTGGCCAGAATGGCTGAAAATTTCCACGAAATGCATCCAAGTGCACGAATTATTGAGTCGGTGGTGGCACCATGGCACGGAGTACAAATGGGTGGTGGCACGCCGTGCCACCGGTGGTGGTGGCACGGTGCAACGGTGCAACGGTGCAACGGTGCAACGGTGCAACGGTGCAACGGCCAGTGATTGGCCCGTAGTTGATTTTGTGATATGCGCCTAGTAAAAATTGGCCGCAAATCTTGTGCCCACGTACGACCGGACGAATTTGCGGCCAATTTTTACTAGGCTGCATGTCAGCAAATCCAGAACGGGCCAATCACTGGCCGTTGCACCGTTGCACCGTTGCACCGTTGCACCGTTGCACCGTTGCACCACCAAATTTTACTCCAGAATGCCCTGTCTTTGCATGTAAAGGATAATTATGATAATGAACCAGCGATGGAAGCAAGGGGATAATGAACCAGCGATGGAAGCAAGGGGATAATGAACCAGCGATGGAAGCACCAGCGATGGAAGCGATGGAAGCGATGGAAGCTGGAGGGGGAGGGGGAGGGGGAGGGGGCGGCCGTATAATATTACGCAGTTCCTAAAGCCATGTATTATTACGCAGTTCCTAAAGCCATGAAGGGCCTGGGCATTATGGAGCCCGATGCGGGGGCGCAGGTTTTTGGAATGCTATTCTCGCTGCTTGTCCTGGTGGTCGTGTTGCTCGTCATGGCGAGACGAGGGCTCCGTCTTAGCGCTGCCGCCGTCTTAGCAAAATGCACCACGGATGCGTCCTGTGCTGCGGCACTTAGCAGGGACTGGGACTGTGGGTGTGGCCGCCATTGTTTGCGAAGCGTGCATTTCGAGGAGATAAGAGCGATGAGGACCGACATGTGGTCTAAGAAGCCTGCGGATCGGAAAGAGTTTATAAAGAACCAGCTTTTTCAGGCCGGCCAGCGAGAAACTGAAATTCCGGGGAGCTTGCGTCACAAACGCAGTCGAGACGAGGGCTTCCTTTTCGCAGTGGATGGCTACGTTACTTACCCAGCTGACAGGCATCAGCCAGAGTCGGCAACCCCGTTTCGGCATCGCATGTGTGAAGCCGCTTTCCGCCGTGCTTTGTATATCAACCCCAATATGTGGCACGCGGCTGTCAAGGAGACAACCCGCCCTCGACCTTTGCCTGGCGATCGTGATTTGGAGTCCGGCTTGGGTAGCACTGCTGGACGGCGCATTGGGGTATCCCGGTCATTGTCTGCCAGGTTGTGAAATACGTCGGTACGTCAAATACGTCGGCCTCAAAAATACGGGTATATACGTAGACCCCGGCAGAATACGTCGGCTTGAATACGGCAAAATACGAACGACAGTGTGCAATTCGGCCTTTAGAGCATGGTTATGAATGGGCCTTTTGGGTTTGAGGCTTTAGGGTATAGTTATGCAATATGGTTACCACTCATGGCAAGGTGCAGTCAAGTCAGAACACTGACAACCATTACCATGCATGAATAAGACAACGAGCTATCAAATCTGATCATCCTATATCAAAATGGGTCATGAATGAATAACTAATTGCCTTGTCTTTTGCTTCTGAAGAAGTTTGCCTGCCAGCAGCCACCGACTGGGAGCAGTGATCAGCCCTTTGTACTGACTCAGGCCGGAAATCATCGCCTTGAAAGAGCGGCTCTGAGCCGCGTGAAAGGAAATTGCGTTCTCAACAAAGAAGTTGGCCACCAGGAGCTGGCACTCCTCTTCGTTTGTGGGGTTCACAATTAACCTCGTGATTGTCTGCTGGCGAGGATCACCTGCAATGGCCGACCCCGAAGCAAGGCCCTGGCCGCTCTCCGCCACTGCCCTGAAGCTCAGGTGCCGCTGCTTCTTCGCCTTCAGCCCGGCCTACTTGCCCACAACTCCTGGAAGTCTAGCTTCCGTTTCTGCCCAATCTTTGCGTCAGGGCAGGCGTCTATGCCCTGCCCTGCGATGCTCGCAAAATGTGCGCGCATCCTGGTCGCACTGATCTGCTTGCCATCGCCACTGGTAAAATTGTGGCCGCAAAATGAGCAGCTAAACTTGACCTGCGAAACCGTATTCCCCAGAGCATCCTTCACCGTGACAGTCTTTTTTTCTACAAATTTATGCACCGGCACTTTGTGTGGCATGGCTGCAAAAACACGTTTGACAACTAGCACAAAATCCGATGGCACACCGCCATGCAATATTCATCATACAGGCTATATTACGTGCCACACGTTCCCAACACAGCTGGCATTTTCATCTTGCTGGCACTCTCTCCGTGTATGGAAATTTCAGTTAGCTTGCCAACTGCCAAGTCATTATGTCAGTCAGTCAGTAAGGTTATTCTTGCACAAGTCATTATGAACTGGAGTGACTGGACTCGGGACTGACGAAAAGCCTAGTTTGTAGCAATCGAGCCTAGTTTGCATACCGTAGTGGTCAAAATCACTTTGCGACAAACCTCTTTGCGAATCGACCTCGCAAACTACTTTTCATGGGCTTCATTTTGGGTCGCAAAGTTCAAAACTAACCGCGTCGCGCCTGCGCCGTGCCGCACGCAGACAGGTAGAACGAACGCGTGGCGCCAAAACTTTCGCGCCTTTTGTCACTTGTCATGCGAAAGCCAAAGGTTTAGGCTTGTGCAGCCATGCACGTTGTCTTGGCACGATGGCAGAAGAGCGGGGAGGCCGGCAGGCCAGCAGGCAGTCAACTGAAGCCTGCTGGCCTATAAATTTACAACATCGAGTACCTGCCAGTTGCCACTGACCATAAACAAGTCGATGGGCTCGCAAACCTAAAACCTTGCCTTCATTTTGGGTCGCAAACTATAAATTTCACCCTGTTTTGGGGTCGCAAAGTAGGTTTGTCGCAAAGTGATTTTGACCACTACGGTAGTAGAAGATCTTGGGGGAGGTAGGCGCCGCGCCACGTTCCGGCTGGCCTCGCGCCAAGCACTGCCCCGGCTCGAACCTCAAAAATTTCCCAAGTCCAAATCACGTATTCGGGACCAAATACGCGTATAATACGTCGGGGCCCAAAAAACGCGTATTGCCGTATTTATTTTGACAATACGCACGTATTTCACAACCTGGATTGTCTGCCAAGATTGGGGAGGCCAAGGCGCTTTGTGAGCTGTGGATTCGGCGTTGGTTCTGCCCAGCAATTGAGAAGGATCCCCGGGATGGCGCCAGCATCATTGAGCAACCGTGCAAGAAGACTTTATACTCGGACTACACTGCAGAGCAGCAGGACTACGGAACACCTGTAGTTAGCATTTCGCTTTTCAGGACAATTTTTGAAGCAGTGAGAGTAAGCATGCGAGTCCGGATTGAGAAATATCGCACGAAAATTATGGGTGAGTGCTCCCGCTGCCGGAAGTTAAAGGATGCCATCTTGTCTTATCGGACCACTGACCGGACCCGCGGTGGGAGGCTTTCAAAGAGAAGTTAGCTGATCACACCGACTTCTTTAATGGGGAACGGATGGCTTACCTGCAACGAAGGTTTGAGGGCGCCAAGCACTATTTTGTTTCCATAGTCATCGATGGTCTGGCGAAAATGAAGACGGCGGTTCCAACCAGGGGCAGCGCCTCGAAAGAGTGGCTTAGCAGCCGCAAGCTACATATACCCTACCAGCTGGTTTGCTCGATTTTGCACGGAGTGAGGACGTACTTCTGGGTGATTATGCCTTGGGTAGCCAATTCTGAGGTTTCTGGTAATTCAGGGCGTGTCACCATGCGACGCTGCTCACACACCAATTGTTGGAAGTGGTGGTTGAGCGACCATGGGAAAGGTCCCGCAATCCTGAGATCCGCGAGTTTGGCCTTGCCACGACACTCGTCCTTCAAGTGGACGGGGGTGGGGACAACATGAATAGCGAGCTATTGGGCTTTCTAGCGGTTCTCATTAACCGCCGTCTCTTTTCTCTCATCAGGGTGTGCCGCCTGCCCCCGGGGCACACCCATAATGACGCTGATCAGAGATTTGGTTGGTTTATCCGGTGGTACAACGGGATGAAGAACCGCGTGTCAGATCTCGCACCGGTGCTCATGCTGACATTTCAAGATGTGTTGCAAGGGCTGACGCGTGCCTTTGCACACTACTACGAGCAAGGCCCATTCGGGAGCATGGCGACAATAAACCCACTGCCGCCATCTGCCAAGGTTGGTTTTCTTTAAAATACTATGAATTTCTTCCGGGTTCTTCTTCTTTTCCATATGTAGCATGCCATAGTTAACCAATAATCACCTTGCTTACTCGCCTCTTATTGCAACTGTTTGTTCTATGCTTGTTGCTTGCAGCTCGTCAATGCAGCGCTGGACTTCACAACGTGGCTTCGAGGCTGCATAGACCCAGATCTTGGGCGTTGGGTCAAGTCTAGCTGCTGACGTGGTTATGGACGCGTCAACCAACCAACCTGTGGTGGAGCATCGGCCGGTCAGCAAGATATTTGATATCGAGCTATTCGGCCATCACGATGAAGGTGCAGGGGCGGACGTTGGTGATGACTGCTTTTTGCGCTACCGACTTGCCACGGCAGAGGCGTTAGCTGATGTGCCCGCCAACTGTTGGAGGCCTCTTGGGCCGAACGAGGAGCCATGCGACATGGTTACTGTCTCTTCGAAGCGTGTGAGTGATGGCAAAGAGCTCCGCGGCGTGCTAGTCATGGAGGCGACCAAGGCGCCCAAGGGCAGCCCAGGTGTTGCCGCGTTTGCGGATTGGGATGGCGATCGCGCAATCCGCCGTCATTGCTCTAAACTCAACCGAGTGTTTCCAGACATCATGACGGATGCAAAGCAAGCAGAGCTCAACGAGGAGATCCGCGGCTTCCCCGCTGAGCCGGAGCAAGTGGAAGAAGAAGCGTCGGTGTTTGACCGCATGATCCAAGCTCTGACGGAGTGCAGGGAGCAGCAAAAACACAAGCCCCTCCCTTTTTGCCTCCACAGTGCAGGGGATCAGGCGGTGATGCGGGCTGCCCGTGCTTTGGAAGCGCCGCTGCACCCAATTATCAGCCATGCAGGCAACCGCCGGCACGAGGTGCAAACTGCCATTCACCGGGCGCGACGCGAGGCTGAGCGCCTGCCGGCCGCATCTGCCACGCCTGCCACGCTTGCCTCCAATCCTCCTACTGGAGTTGCCTCCAATTCTCCTGCGGATGCCACCGGTGGTGCACGGACCATTGCGACTGCGGATCATATTTTTTCCGTAAATCCCGGCATTATCTCCCGCGGAGACTTTCTCATCATCAAGAGACCTGCGGTGACGTGCGGGGAAGGCATGCCCTGGCCAGAGGAGCTCTTGGTGAAGGTCGTGGATGCGTCTACTGTTCGTTCACGCGGGACTCTGACTGTTTCCGTGTTTTACTCACCCTCCTGGGAAGGGCAGTTTAACAAGCTCTCGCTCGCAGGCGGTGGGCCGGGCCTGACGGTGTCGGCATCGGAAATCATCGTTCAACACTGGACAGTTGGTGCATCAGGGCAGGCTGTCCACACTCCGTCGCTGACAGCAGCACGTAAGCTATCTCGTGCAACCCTCCAGGCCTTAGATGACCATCCACACGTGCACTTTGCTGGTTTTCAAACACAGCAAGCTGCTGCAGCGACGTCAAAAGCTGCATGTGCGGCACACTTTGTTGAGCACGGGCTGCACGCGCTGAAAGGGAGAAGGCTGTGCGCCTTAATTGTGGGGTGCTGCCAAGACCCGTTTTCACGGGTGGGTCACAGAAGTACATGAGAATGGCGGGGCTTTGAAGATCGAGACGGTTTGGTCCGACGGCAAGGGAGCGACGTACACCACGTTGGAGGAAGTCTTAAAGTTCATCTGCGGGTGCCCTCATGCGGCTAATGCCTTTGGCCGCGAAAAGTTTTTTCAGGATGGTGCCGCGGCCGACGCTGAGACGGGGGCGGAAGAGCCCCAACTTTCTTTCGTTTGTGAGAGTAGCGAGAGTAGCGATGATGAGGAGGAGGAAGCATGGGAATGATGGGGAATGTGTGAAAGCTTCGATAGGAGTAAAGGCGTCTCTTTGTCCTGTCAAGCATGCTAGTCTTGTTGCAAGAATGAAGCCCAACATGCCAACTGTCCATGCATGGTCGATCATGTTGCATAATGGTGGGCATAAGATCAAAGAGACAACCAGCGCAGGCCAGAAATCGGGAGAATCCGGACCATGGTAGCTCGAGCCTGCCGTTATCTTTTCCGCGTTTTCGAGTCGTTCAGGATGATGAAGATGAATGGTGATGGAAATGTGTATCCTTGTGCATTGAAATTATGGCTGGCTTACGTGTGGAGCGACTAGATGACCTAGACGGTGGGGCCGGAAACAGCATGCTTGATCAGGGCGTGTGTTTCTAGCCTAACTAAGATACATGTGTTTGCTAGTGGCCATGTTTTACACGGAAATGGATTTACGTTCAGTATGTGATTCAATGACATGTGATTATTTTGGTTGATGCATGCAATATACCCCATGATAACCAATGCACGTGCAAAGATGTGTGTTTATATGCAATTTAAGGTGCAACGGTGCAACGGTGCAACGGTGCAACGGTGCAACGGTGCAACGGTGCAACGGTGTCATGAGCATCTAGGTAACCCTTGCATGACCCATCCACCTACATAAAACCCATGGATAACAATTGCATGTGCAAAGGTGTGTGTTTATATGCAATTTGAGGTGCAACGGTGCAACGGTGCAACGGTGCCACGGTGCCAAGGTGGCACGGTGGCACGATGCCACGATGCAACGGTGTCATGAGCATGTCTAGGTAACCCTTGCATGACTCATTACCCTAGATAGATCCCAATGGATAACCATTGTATGTGCAAAGGTGTGTGTTTATATGCAATTTGAGGCACGCAACGGTGCAACGGTGCAACGGTGCAACGGCGCCACGGTGGCACGGTGTCATGAGCATCTAGGTAACCCTTGCATGACCCATCCACCTACATAAATCCCATGGATAACCATTGCATGTGCAAAGGTGTGTGCATATATGCAATTTGAGGTGCAACGGTGCAACGGTGCAACGGTGCAACGGTGCAACGGCCGCCGACGAACTTTTTTTTCCTCAAAGACTTTAGTTGACCCTTTAAATGCATGAAAATGCAACTTTCAAAACTGAAGTACAATTTGAAAAATGTAGTACAAATCCAGGTGTGCATGGGGTCATGGACCTGAACTTACAGGATGTCATCCGCTCACGAGACCACGGGCCCACTTGGCTGGCCACACGTTTAAATGTACGCACTACTCGTCGTCTTGATAAAATCTACATCACACCCGCATGGGCGGACCTGGTTTGCTACGCATCGGTCGACCGTTCTGTTAATTTTTCTGATCACTATACCCACTCATCGCTACCCTGGCCCATCACACCAACTCCGCCCGGGGCCCCGGCATTCCCCGCTTAAACAAACACCTACTCGCGGACGATAAGTACTACTTTGAGATCATGACACGCTGGCAGTCGTGGAGAGCCAGTAAAGGTAGCTACATCGACTGCTGCAGTTGGATGCAGGAGGGCCTAGCTAACATTCTAGAATTTTCCCAACTGTATTCACAAAATATCTGCCGCCAGAAAGGACAGGACTATCGGTACTACCAACGCATAGTGAATAAACTCCAAGCGAAGCCTACCCTGTATCACTCGGATCACTCGGAACTAACAAAACTTCAAAGAGCTCAGACCGAACTAGACAAACTACGTTTCGAGCGTCACACCCTAGCACTAGACTCAGAAAATCTGTGGTGGCACCAGGTAGGAGAAAGAATGACCAAAGAGTTCTTTGCTCTGATTCCTACCCCTAAAGCTCACTCCTCTATCACGGAAATCCAAGACGAACACGGTAGCCACCGGGACATCACCTCCATACTACAGAGCGGTCACCGCTACTACACAGCTCTCTTTCTAAACGAACCCCATCCTGACTCAATGATCTACCGCCATGCAAAAAATCCTACATGCCATTCCCCGTCGCCTTACACCAGCTCAACAGCAGGAACTCGATCAAATCCCTTCCATGGAAGAGGCCACCACAGCTATGGGTGGTCCCACGCGGAATGGGGTAGATTTTTGCAAGAAAAAAACGCTAGTTTCAATCGTCCGAAAACCGGACATTGCGCCGAAATTCTTGCCGAATTTTTTGCAGCCGAGCGAATTTTCCGCCGGCCGGACTTTGCGCCAGTTTTATTTAACTTGACCTTTTCCTGCTGTCGCGTGCACTTTGTCCCATGCCTCAGGGACTGAAATTTTTGTAGCGGAAACGTTTTGGCCGTCACTTCCTTTTGCGCCAAGTGTTGGACTAGAAAATTCGTAACAGAAACTTTTTGGCAGTTGGCGTCACTTCCTTTCGTTCGACTGAAAATTCTCTGAAATTCGCTGAATTCGTACCGTAGCCTAATTTTTAATACCTCGAAGTGACGGGGCACTTAAAAATTTGCCCACAAGTACACTTGGCAGCGCGCTCACTGGGAAAAATTGTACAGCCGCTCGGCGGGCCACTTCAAAATTCGTGCGTGGCCTGCACTAATACAATTCGTCTCCATGGCCTGCTAGCAGCTTTTTACTATCAATTCAGGGAATCAACAAACTCTAAAAAAAGTTTGATGGAATCGTATATATATTTGCATGTACTAATTGACAAGGCAATGTGCCTACAAAAAGGTGCGGGGACAACCTGATGACGGAAATTGTCGAAGTCTTTCAGACTACTACCGTTCCTGCTATCGCGTGCACTTCAGTTCGTCCGTTGCCTATATCATTTACATAACTTAAATAATAAAATCAAGGTCGCGCTGCAAAAAGAGGCTTCACAACAACCATCACCAACAATACTAGGATCAGAATACTAGGAAGAAACCTGATGGCTCTATCTTGACCGCATAGAATAGTAATTCCCTCAATTCAACAAAAAACGACTCACCTTTACTCACCCTCGTTCCGGGCCACCTCTTGCTCCTTCATCTCGTGCGTGAACCATGCACCGCAAACATTGACTAGGTGTGCTTTGAAAGAAACCGAGCATACATGTCAAAGTGTAGAAAATACATGTCAAAGTGCGCCCCTTCGAACAACAGCAGCAAAATTATAACCCCTGTTGCCGCGGCCCATCCCGTCACATGTGACTTCAAGACGTCCCTCATTTGCGACGAGTATTGCAAAGTAGTGTCGTAATCCATCGATGTGTCTGTAATCTGGGGGCCAATTGTTCGCAAGGATAGGTGGCAATTAGTAATGAAGGAGACCACCCCCAAGCCAGTGGGGGCTCCGCGTGTGACACCCCCAAGCCGGTGGGAGGCATTCACAGTACCCCAGATTCGGGCCGTGGTGCCCACATACCCCTGTCACTAGGACTTCGATAATAAGCGCCATCCATCCCATCACACTCGACTGTACTGAGTCGGCTTATCAAGGAGACAACCAGCGCAGGTATATATTTCCGAATTCAACTCCAATTGGAATACTTGCACAAAGCGAAACGAAAATAATTGCAATTGAGGACTCTCTGCAGCTAGACCCTCGCCCACTTGCTCAACATCGATTCTACCATATGGTGTGTGCAACTTCACACTTAACCTCCCCGTTCTCAACATGCGTGCCTCAACTCCCCCTTCCGTTGGGTTATACCAAACAAACAAAGAATTATTAAGTTGCGCAGCAAGTTCAAGAGTTGTTCGTTAACAAAAAAAACAAGCTACTAATTATTTATTTGCACGGGCACAGTAGCACTTGCAGCTAATAAAACGCTATCGTCTAATTCCGAAGGGCCTTTCGGCTAAATCAAAATTAACGATGCGGGCAGTGTGGCCGGAGCTGGAGACCTAACGGACATGACAGACCCCTAATGCGTCTGAGGGGACGCACGAGGAGGCAAGGCTGGAACGTCCTCTGGAACCTTCCCCACCTAATCCGGAGATCCCGGGGGGCTCACTGTTTGCGGTGAAACATTGGTGGCCTTGGCCTTTGAATAATAGGACGCATCGTTCCAAGACATCTGCAGCAAATGATACAAAGCCATGGAGCAATTTCGAAAGTATCCGTAAGAATCATGTAGACCTGAGAAACAATTTTTTCGCAACCTCCAAGTTGGGAGGGGTCTCGCTGCAGCTAGACCCTTCCGTGAACGCAAAAAATAAACATCGAATAACTGGGAGGTCTTCCTGCAGCTAGACCCCTCAAATCATACAAAGATGAAACATTGAAGTTGGGAGGGGTCTAGCTGCAGCTAGACCCTTACAGGAATGCGAAAAAACAACCAATAATTGGGAGGGTCTACCTGCAGCTATACCCTTACATGCAATCAAAAAGGATGAAACCTTGGAAGTTGGGAGGGGTCTAGCTGCAGCTAGACCCTTACAGGAATGCGAAAAAACAACCAATAATTGGGAGGGTCTACCTGCAGCTAGACCCTTACATGCAATCAAAAAGGATGAAACCTTGGAAGTTGGGAGGGGTCTAGCTGCAGCTAGACCCTTACAGGAATGCGAAAAAACAACCAATAATTGGGAGGGTCTACCTGCAGCTAGACCCTTACATGCAATCAAAAAGGATGAAACCTTGGAAGTTGGGTGGGGTCTAGCTGCAGCTAGACCCTTACAGGAATGCGAAAAAACAACCAATAATTGGGAGGGTCTACCTGCAGCTAGACCCTTACAAGCAATCAAAAAGGATGAAACCTTGGAAGTTGGGAGGGGTCTCTCTGCAGGTAGACCCTTCAACGAAGGCAAGAATTCTATCACAAATTCATGGGAGCAGATCTGAAGAGAGACCTAATCCAATCATGTGAGGACTGGCATGGGTGTGTCGCATGCGTGCGTGGGTGTGGTGGATGCGTGCGTGTGGTGGGTGGCTGCCATGGCGTGCGTGGGTGTGGTGGATGCGTGGCATGCGTGCGTGGGTGCGGTGGAAGGCTGGCATGCGTGCGCGGGTGGGCTAGCATGCGTGCGTGAGTGTGGTGGTGGGCTGGCATGCGTGCGTGGATGTGGTGGGTGCCTGGCATGTGTGCGTGGGTGTGGTGGGTGCCTGGCATGCGTGCCTGGTTGTGGTGGGTGGCTGGCATGCGTGCGTGAATGTGGTGGTGGGCTAGCATGCGTGCGTGGGTGTGGTGGTGGGCTGGCATGCGTGCGTGGGTGTGGTGGATGGCTGGCATGCGTGCGTGGGTGTGGTGGATGCGTGGCATGCGTGCATGGGTGCGGTGGATGGCTGGCATGCGTGCGCGGGTGGGCTAGCATGCGTGCGTGAGTGTGGTGGTGGGCTGGCATGCGTGAGTGGATGTGTTGGGTGCCTGGCATGTGTGCGTGGGTGTGTTGGGTGCCTGGCATGCGTGCCTGGTTGTGGTGGGTGGCTGGGATGCGTGCGTGAATGTGGTGGTGGGCTAGCATGCGTGCGTGGGTGTGGTGGTGGGCTGGCATGCGTGCGTGGGTGTGGTGGATGGCTGGCATGCGTGCGTGGGTGTGGTGGATGGGTGGCATGCGTGCATGGGTGTGGTGGGTGGCTGGCATGCGTGCGTGGGTGGCTGGCATGCATGCGTGGATGTGGTGTTGGGCTGGCATGCGTGCGTGGGTGTGGTGGTGGGCTGGCATGCGCGCGTGGGTGTGTTGGATGGCTGGCATGCGTGCATGGGTGTAATGGATGGCTGGCATGCGTGTGTGGGTGTGGTGGTGGGCTGGCATGCGTGCGTGGGTGTGGTGGGTGGCTGGCATGCGTGCGTGGGTGTGGTGGGTGGCTGGCATGCGTGCGTGGGTGTGGTGGGTGGCTGGCATGCGTGCGTGGGGGTGGTGGGTGGCTGGCATGCGTGCGTGGGTGTGGTGGGTGGCTGGCATGCGTGTGTGGGTGTGGTGGGTGGCTGGCATGCGTGCGTGGGTGTGTTGGATGGGTGGCATGCGTGCCTGGGTGTGTTGGGGGGGCTGGCGTTTATATACTGAGAATAATATAGTTTTAAAAAGGACATATAGTTACCAAACATAATATATAATAGCTATTAATCGTTGCCTATCCAAAGTTGCATGCAGTAAGTGCAACAGCCAAAATATGCCAACAAATCAGTTGATGGGAATTTCATAAAACTTACAATCGAAATACAACAGACCCCAGTTAGAAGAACGAAGGAATATCTGCGTGACAGGGAATAACGCACCAGAGATGCTCGGTAAGCGTTGCTGACCGAAACACAACGGAAAAACACTGCCCGGTTGCTGGTAAGAGAATAAAAAGGCGTTGTCCATAATCGAAATACATAAACAAAGAGCGGGAGTCATACCTGCCTTGCGGGAAGTGACGCAACGAATGTTATGGCCGAGCAAACTGGGCCTCCTTTCCCGTTGCTGACGGAAACACACCTCAAACAGACGGCCTCGAAGCATGGTAATGCATGCAACGACGTTCAAAAGCGTCCCAAATCGAAATAAAACGAAACCGAGCGCAAAATACAGTGGAATATATGCATATCGGAATATATGCATGGCGGGGCATGATGTATTGGAAAAGCCTGGTTGCCTTCGTATCCGCTCCTGACGTGAACAAATGGAAAGAGACCGCCTGGAAGCCAACATATGCAGGCGACACCGTTCCAAAGCCCAGAAAACAAAAATGCAGCTTACCCAGGCGTCATTCCGGGTGCCACCGTCTTACCCTGACAGTCGTCATCCCAGCAACCTCTCCAAGAGCTTACGGCCCCCACAGTCCAGGAGCTTGCATGACCCATCATTACGTACCTAAGCATCGGTGATTTTAAAACCGCGCTCCTAAGCGCACAAAAAGAGAGCTAGCTTTCCCAACGGCATGACGAACTGAACACTTTCCTATCGACAGCCATACCGTAATCCCGTGGCCATTTGCAGCGTGATGCAATTAGGGTTGGGTAGGTAATAGGTAGGCTGCTGGTTTTTGTTAGAATTGTGATGTGCATCATTTTGTTGGGCCCGTGGGCCACAATCATCGCCGTCAACGGCTCAACGCTGCGCTTTGAGTTTTTACGTGTGAACCGTCAGCCCTCGAGTGTCGTCCAATCTTCTTGCTCGGTTACTAATAATGTCGTATTCCAAAGGAACACTAGTAATGAAAACGGTCGCAAAGCGTACGGCTGTAAAAGGGTAGAAAACGGTAACGTGGCATCCTCGCAGTCGCCGGAAAGTGGAAGCGCGGCGCCGATGGCAATCGTCTCGACCAAATTTTTCGAAACCGAGAAAGCAGATTGGACGACACTTGAAGGCTGACGTCCACACGTGAAGACCCACCAGAGCGCAGCGTTGAGCCGTTGACGGCGATGTGGCCCACGGGCCCAGCAAAATAATGCACATCAATTGCATCGCGTCGCAAATGGCCGCTGGACAAATGGTATGGCTGTCGACAGCGACGTGCTCAGTTGGTCATGTTTGTTACAGGAAAGCTAGTGGTATTCTTGTACGCTTAGAAGCGTGGTTTTAAAGTCACCGATGCTGAGGTACGTTATGATGGGTCATGGAAACTCCTGGACTGTGGGGGCCGTAAGCTCTGCTAGAGGTTGCTAGGATGACGACTGTCAGGGTAAGATGGTGGCACCCGGAATGACGCCTGGGTAAGCTCTGTTCGTGTTTGCTGGGCTTCGGAACAGTGGCGCATGCATATGTTGGCTTCCAGGCGGTCTCTTTCCATTTGTTCACGTCAGGAGCGGATACGGAGGCAACCAGGCTTTTCCAATACATCATGTCCCGCCATGCATGTATTCTACCGGCTTTAGCGCTCGGTTTCTTTTCATGTCGATCTGGGACGCTTTTGAACGTCGTTGCATTCATTACTATGCTTTGAGGCCGTCTGTTTGAATTGTATTTCCGTCAGCCACGGGCAAGGAGGCCCAGTTTGCTCGGCCATAACATTCGTTGCGTCACTTCCCGCATGCCACGCATCCACCACCACACCCACGCACACATGCCACCCATCCGACACACCCACGCACGCATGCCACCCATCCAACACACCCACGCACGCATGCCACCCATCCAACACACCCACGCACGCATGCCAGCCACCCACCACACCCACGCACGCATGCCAGCCACCCACCACACCCATGCACGCATGCCAGCCACCCACCACACCCACGCACGTATGCCAGCCACCCACCACACCCACGCACACATCCACCACACCCACGCACGCAAGCCAGCCATCCACCACACCCACGCACGCAGGCCAGCCACCCACCACACCCACGCACGCATGCTACCCATCCAACACACCCACGCACGCATGCCAGCCCACCACCACACCCACGCACGCATGCCAGCCATCCACCACACCCACGCACGCATGCCATGCATCCACCACCACACCCACGCACACAGGCCTGCCAGCCACCACACACACCCCACGCATGCATGCCAGCCCACCACCACACGCACGCATGCCAGCCCACCACCACACCCACACAGGCATGCCACGCATCCACCACACCCACGCACGCATGCCAGCCACCCACCACACCCATGCACGCATCCACCACACCCACGCACGCATGGCAGCCATCCACCACACCCACGCACGCAAGCATGCCACCCACCACACCCATGCACGCATGCCAGCCACCCGCGACACCCACGCACGTATGCTAGCCCACCACCACACCCACACATGCATGCCAGCCATTCACCACACCCACGCACGCATGCCAGCCATCCACCACACCCACGCACGCATGCTAGCCCACCACCACATTCACGCACGCATGCCAGCCACCCACCACACCCACGCACGCATGCCAGCCACCCCAGACACCCACGCACGCAGGCCAGCCCACCACCACATCCACGCGCGCATGCTAGCCCACCACCACATTCACGCACGCATGCCAGCCACCCACCACACCCACGCACGCAGGCCAGCCACCCATCACACCCATGCACGCATGCCAGGCACCCACCACACCCACGCACGCATGCCACCCACCCACCACACCCACGCACGCATGCCAGCCACCCACCACACCCACGCACACATGCTAGCCCACCACCACACCCACGCACACATGCCCACCACACCCACGCATCCCACCCAGCACACCCACGCCAGTCCTTGCATGTTTGGCAAGGGTCTCTTTGCAGAGAGACGATGTTACTCATTTGTGATAAAGTTCTCGAATTCCTGTAAGGGTCTAGCTGCAGCTAGACCCCTCCCAACTTCCCAGGTTTCATCCTTTTTGATTGCATGTAAGGGTCTAGCTGCAGGTAGACCCTCCCAATTATTGGTTGTTTTTTCGCATTCTTGTAAGGGTCTAGCTGCAGCTAGACCCCTCCCAACTTCCCTGGTTTCATCCTTTTTGATTGCATGTAAGGGTCTAGCTGCAGGTAGACCCTCCCAATTATTGGTTGTTTTTTCGCATTCCTGTAAGGGTCTAGCTGCAGCTAGACCCCACCCAACTTCCAAGGTTTCATCCTTTTTGATTGCATGTAAGGGTCTAGCTGCAGGTAGACCCTCCCAATTATTGGTTGTTTTTTCGCATTCCTGTAAGGGTCTAGCTGCAGCTAGACCCCTCCCAACTTCAATGTTTCATCTTTGTATGATTTGAGGGGTCTAGTTGCAGGAAGACCTCCCACTTATTCGATGTTTATTTTTTGCGTTCACGGAAGGGTCTAGCTGCAGCGAGACCCCTCCCCAATTCGAGGTTGTGAAACATGCTTTTGTGCGGGGGTACTTGATTCGTCGAATACTTTCGAAATGCCTCCGTTGCTTTGCATCATTTTTTGTAAATGTTTTCGAGCGACGCGTCGTAGACTACAGGTGCTTGACGACGGTATGCGTGACTGTGTTTTTGTTGTGTTATGTGCAGCCCGAGACATTGACGGTAATGAAACTTTTGAAGGGTGAGGCGGGCTATTAAGTGGATAAGGCCATAATCCGCTTGCCATACTAAGTGCTTGCTATGTGTTGAGATGGCGGGTGCGGGTGCCGTCGGCGCGCAAATTAAGTTGTGCGAGAGTGTAGCTTACACAGATAACTGGCTGGACCACATTGCGATGTTGGAAGCCATAGCGTGATCCCTAATCGGGAACAGTGTCAAGGAGGACTACATTTTTCATGTTTTGAAGATTGCCGAATCGTGCATTTTACAGTTGAAGTCGGATGTTGGGAGTGTCATACCTTGTCGTGCTTTTTTATGGGCGACGCTCGTTGATTGATTTGGCGAGTCCAGAAGTACAAGTTTGAGGGTTGTGATGAACGGGAAAGGATGTATACTAATTAATTAATTAGACTTGTGCTCCCGTTGGGGAGTCACGGAGCATTAACCCCGATGGATCGATGGATGGATGGAAACGGTGTATATGGAAAACCGTGATACTTGCTGCCATGTGGTTGTCTCCTTAATGTTTCAAATATATAAGACAGCCGGCACTTGCTCATTGACGTTTCTGTGGCTCGCCCCTTGGCTCTTAGCCATGTGCGCATGGTTCAGTTGGTGCATCCCAGGCGGCGGCCGGGCTACCCGGCGGATCGGGTTGAGCGGGCCAAGCCCACGGCCTAAGGCGATGTCGGGCACCACCGTGTGGTGCCCTTCGTCTTGGAGTTCGGGGCCTTGGGGACCCTTACCGCCGGCTTCTTTAAGGAGTAAGTAAGTACCTGCGGAAGTTCTTTTAAGGAGTGTTGCCCGCGGCTCCGGGAGGACTGCGTGGACCTGGAGGGCTAGCGGGCCCCTGGGTCGGCGCGGACCTGGACGCCGTACTGTTTAGGCTTGTTGTTGTTGTTGTTGTGTCTCACGCCGCACATGGGCAGCAGAGAATCTGTAGTGGCCGAGGGCCGGATATATTTAGTATCGGTGGTACTATCAAGGAGACAACCAGCAGTACTATGTTTAGGCTTAGGCCCAGTCTAGTACACGGAAAGTTGGGAAGCCGATAACCCAAAGAATAAAGCTTGGTCAACGCGAGTCAGCGCATGGAATCCAGTAGAATCTGGCAGCGAGGAACGGATAACGCTCGGATTGTCTTTTTCATTTGTCTCGATAAAACTCTCAAAAAAAAAAAATGCCTGATCAAGCAGTAATTCTGGGTTGCTGCCCAGGCATTTGACACCGATTTTCGTGAGTTTTCGTGTAGTTGGCTAGTTGCCCCCGTGTCCAGGATTTCAGAAATCGGACGTATCCAACGCAGGTCAACCTTCCTTTACGGGTTTGGTGTGCGTCGAAAAGACGATTCCAGGTATTAAGAATCTCTGCTTACCGTATTTGACGGACGACTTCCCGATTCCTCCGCCGACCCTTGAATCTTCATGTCGGCTCTCAGGAACTTTCACTTTTGCCCCCCCCAACTTTCCGTGCCTTGAGTACGTAGTAAGATTATGCCAGCCCGGGTCTATCTGCGAGGAGAGGTTGAAGGACGAACCGCACCATGTGCAAAGACAACAAGGGTAAATTATAAGAAGGGTAATCTAAAATTTCTGCGAGTGGATTGTGTCCTCACTTGATATCCAAACTTTGGCAATCCCTCTTCTTCTAATAACTCGATTTTAGTCACTCGTTGATGGGTTGATCGGTATGCGCGCAGGTAAGGAGGATGTGGAGCGGATCCTACACTTGGCAAATGTGGCGGTGGACTTCGGACCAGCGGCTCAACATGCTGACACTTCCGGAGGGAAGGCTAAGGGGGCGGAAGAGAGGCTAAGGGGGCGGGCAATGAGGGTGATGAGAAGCCCACGTTGGAAATGAGACTTATTAAGTGAGACAACTATGGACGGGGAAAAAGACTTTGGAGCACGAGAGGCCTTTTGGTCTGATGGGTGGACTTCTGCCGTTATGAAGGCAGGGAACAAGGATCCGGAGAATCCAATGTATGCAAAGTTAGAAGACGTGATGCTTTATGGGCAGATGTCTGGATACGACACCAATAGGAGGGTCGTCAGTCGCACTTAATTTTTTGAGGGCCTTATCCGTAATTTCGCTTCCGCAATCTGCTCTTGCGTTTTCGACTTCCTCCTCTTGCTGTCCGTCAGCTCTGCCACCTTTATCACGTAGTCTAGCGGCATCCAGTACAACTGCCTCTTCAACTTCCCTCCGTCCTCCCCCACAGGAAAAAAGTTGAGGGGAAATGATGAGCGCTCCATGTGGTTGGTAGTGCTCGTCCTATTGTTTTAGATTCGAAGTTTAGGTTGTTGTCGAGTCTCTCCATGTGAAATATACCCTTAGATTGACATGTTTTACTAAATTTCAAGCCTCTCGATGTGGAATGTACGCTCAAATTGACATGAATTAAGCATTATGACACCAAATTAGCTCGAAAATACGCGATCGGACGCCAAATTCGCGCGAAAAAACGCGATCGGACGATTGAAACTAGCGTTTTTTTCTTGCAAAATGCGCAAAAAATGACCCCATTCCGCGTGGGACCACCCCTATGGAACACATCAAATGCGGTAGCGCCCCCGGGGTCCACGGTCTGCCTATTGAATTTTGGAAAACGTTCTGGTCCCTTCTACACATAGATTTTTACGAATGTATTCTTGAAATTTGGCGGCATGCACGGTAAGGTGAGCGGCAGATGGGCTGAATCTGCGCTTATCTTACTGTACAAAAAAGGAGACAAGACTCTATGGAAAAACTACCGCCCAATCCGTCTCCTTACGGTAGCGTACAAAATCATCAGTAAAATAATCCAACGACGCTTATACACCGTCCTAGACTTCCTCATTGGTCCGGAGCAAGTGGGCTTTAGGGCCAATCTCCACATCAACGACAGCATCACCCTCATCATGGACATTGTGGAAAAAGCATGGCGCGACGATATAGAGGGTTTCTTATTGTTCTGGGATTTTGAAAAAGCCTTTGACCGTATGTGCTGGGAATTTACCTAGAACACATTCTAACCGCACTAGCTAGGATTTGGCCCACAACTCATGACCGTCATTATGGGTATGATCAAATCACTGGCATGGTATTTACTAATAGATGGACACAAGTCAGCGACCGGCGCTAGCTCACGATCGCTACCACAAGGAGATTGCATGTCCCCTATTCTATTTCTCTTGGCCCACGCAGGACTCTACTGGCTACACCAGAACGATTCACGCATTCGGGGCTTCCCGACAGGTAACGGCAAAGGTATATTCCAAACGGCTTATGTGGATGACACAACAAATGTTTGTATCTCTCTGCCTGAAAGTGCATGCTGTCATGGATAATATCACTACCTATTCTGTTGCCACACAACAACGATGCAATGAGCTCAAGTCCACGGGACTGCATATCGGCAAAACCAACACCCTACGCTCCGCCCTCCCCAACCTGGCTGTGACCTGGGTCAAGCCGGGGGATCACCACCTTTTGCACAATTGTCCCATCGGCTGCACGCCCGAGGGACGCTTGGCTGAACAACGTGGCTTTCATGTATGATGAAACCAACCACGTGGGCAAGCTTGCAGGCGTTCTCCTTACCGCAGGGCGCTGGGGGGCCGTCCACCGCATGAGCCTACGCGGGCGAACCCTGATCGTCAACCAACTGTTGTTCTCTAAGGTCTTGTATTATTGCCAAGCACACCCACCCAATGATGCCACCACACAGCTCATCCAACGCATTGGCAGCAATTTTGTCTGGAAACAGAAAGGCTTAATCTCCCACACGGTACACGGATGGATCAACAGAGAGATGTCCTTCATGTCATGGGTGCACGGGGGCCTCGGGCTCCACAACATACAATGGCGTCTGTGGTCGCTGTATGCTAAACAAGTGATATCCGTTTTTATGGGCGTTAACACACACCCTGGCTGCATGCTTGCACGTGAAACGCTAGCCTCTCTTTCCACCCATGCTAGTGGCACCTCGTGGCAACTGGGGGCGGGAATACTGGGCAGCACCCTTATTTCGTACAAAGGACTCCCATGGTACTGGCAGCGCATATGGACAGGTTACAATAAGCTCAAGCCGGGTCGCCTAGTCTTTCCTACTACTCGAGAGGAGGTGGCACGGCAGCCACTCTTTTTTAATGACTTAATCACAGACGCTACTAACAAGCCCCTCGGCGCTCTCCACGGACACAACCCGTATGATGGCTTTCTGCGCGCGTCACCGCCGATTGTCAGGGTGCTGGACCTCTACCTGGGGCACGGCGCTACGTATCGACGGCTCAGCTACGACGAGGTCAGCACTTGGGTCTCCCACATGCCCTCCCTGCAAGCGTGGCAAACCCTTATAAGTGCGATACCAGCGGCGTGGCATGCATTGATGACTGCCCCACGCAAGCCAATTATAACCGGCGACTGGGTTAGCTTCTACGCCGACGGAGTCACGCCTGCGTGCAAGGGTTTAGTCGTGACGGTTCTGCCACATGATGGGCTCCAACTACAACTGCTGGAAGCTATTTCTGGCCACAATGGGTGTCTGTATCAACTATCCACCTTATATGCGTACACGCCAGCTTCCCAGTGTCACCGCATACGCGTAGTCCCATGGTCTGTGCCAAGATCTTGCATGATCCAGCCGGACCCATTATCCCCGCGGTTGGGAGCCTTACATGGCTACACGTGGGCAACACACGGCTCGATCTACTACATCTGGACCCGGTTGAATTTGGATGGGTCTTAACCAAGGGGGACATCAGAACCAGCAAATGTATCTTTGAGTACACCGCAGATTGGGGTTATGATATCTTGTTGCATACGTACCATCAGCCCCATCCGGGCCGAGCCCGCTGGGGAATACATTGGCCGGGCTACA
>RPFO01002226.1:90000-145000 GCA_009746045.1 Mesostigma viride
TGGTTGGTAAGCAGTGTGAGCCAGTACGGCAATACGGCAATACGGCAAAACCTCGGCGTATTGCGTATTGCCGTATTATACGCGTATTATACGCGTATTATACGCCAAAAAAAAAAAAGTGGTTTTTTGACCGGAAAAGTGGATTTTCAATTAGGATAAAATATTCTAAGGTGTTTATCCCATGGGCGTGCCTCTCAAAAACTCTAGCTAATGTCTCAATCTTGATGAAAAACAATACAATGCACGTAGAGGTCGCCGGTAGCCGTTTGACACTCACTTGGTTGTCTCATCAATTGTATGAAGTGTAATTAATTAATTAATTAGTTAATTATCACGTGACTGCGTCACGTGGGTGCCAATACAAAGTAGAGGAACCTTCAACCCCTGTACACAATGAGAGGGAGGGAGGGCGCCCTAGCTTCTCTCACTGCCACCGCCCACCAGTCGGTGGGCAGGCCACATCGAGCGCTCTATCCACATCACGGGGCCGGGGCGCATCACTGTGGGACAACCATTATTAACGATACCAGAGGTAGGCTGAAGCATAGCTGATGCTGTACAAGAAAGGTGAAGTGGGCTCAACGGGCGTCTGCTAAGGCATAAGCAAATGGCCACGCTGAGCCATGGCTGGGCTAATGTGATTGCGTTCATGCCACTCTAAACCGTTGGGGCTACTCTAAGCCGTTGGGGCTAGATCAGTATACTATGCTCGAGAAATACATGGCAAGTCATGCTATAATGAAAAGCTATGTCGATTGCCCTCTTCTAGACAGCTGGCTAGAATCTATTCTGGGGGAGCCCTAGGGGGTGTCGACAGTTTGTTGTTTACATAAAGGTCATGAAGTGTGATACTCATCCACTGCATGGTATATAGATTGCTAATTGAACTAATTCCTTATTACAACCATGAACTTATTGATAGGTATACGATTCGACCCAAAACCTTGATACAGTATGCAATAAAGCGTGAACAGGATAGCACATACCAGATCAAAACCGCAGATTAATTACCTTCCTTGCTGGAGCTAGCCGGATGCCCACCTCATCGATGTAGCTGCGAGCCGCTTTCCTGGCCGTCGTCGCCAATAAAACATGTCAGCAATATATTTTACACATCTATCCGCGTACAAACGTATCGACTTATTTCCCGCCTAGTAACAGTTAGCACATGCACGGCGACCGACCTGGTCGCTGATCAAACGAGGTTGCTGCACCGAGCATAGGGTCGAGACATATCTGCGCACACCCAGGCGTTGCCTGCCAATGATATACGCTGTTTAGGACCTATGGATCATGCCTGCAAAATTGCAGTTCAAAATGTCAAGCCATGCTCCCATACCAGTCAGATTTCTGCACCTCCATGGCCGCGGAGGTCAACTATCATATTTATGCAAGTCGGTCTCGTTTTGCCATCGTTTACCCACGCCGTCAACTGGCAGAGATGACAAGCGGGACCAACCGTAGGCCCGTACTCCCCAAGTACGGTTCAGGCTGCGTACCTGCCTAGGTCAGCAACGCCAAAACTAGCTCTGGCGCCAAATTCCGGAGCCGGGCGCCGTATAATACGCGAAAAATACGTATTATGCGCCGTATTGGCGTTGAGAACGCAATACGGCGTATTTCTAGTACGTTAGTACGCCAAACCTCGCCGTATTGTATAATACGGCGTATTTACCGTATTATACGGCGTATTGGCGTTCACTGTTGGTAAGGGGGGTCAACTTGTAAGGTCCGTTGAGTCCGATCTCTTTTCTTTCAGGGGCATGCTCTTTTTGTGTGTGCGATCATGATGGCCACTATGGAACGTGATTCATAAGATCAGATTGCTTCAATTTTGCTGTGCGATAACACTTCCTTGACTACTTGTAGTCTGACATCACTTTTATTGCTCATTGAAATAATTTTGGACATTTATCTGCTGGCCCCAGGCAATTGTCATGTTTGTTGTCTCACTCACTTGATGACAATGTAAAGACTATCAATAAAGCAACTAGCGCAGGCCAGAAATATGGAGAATCCGGACCATGCTGTTAATAGCTCGAGCCTGCTGTTGACTCATCCGTGTTAGTCGAGTCATTCACAACGATGGAAACAAATGGAGGTGGAAATGTGCAGCCTTGTACGTTACAACTATGGCTGGCTAACATTTAGAGCGGGATCTAGACGGTTTGCGATGGCACCACTCCTTTTGAACTGCAATAACCCTAAATGGACTTAATATGTTCGCACATCGCATAGTTGCATGCCTCCCTTTATAATTGCAACGCGCCCGACATTAGTCATGATTAAAGAATTACGCGTGCACAAAGTATTGTTAAGCAGCCACAATACGTCCAACATTATGTATCACTCAATGAGCAACCAATTCAAGACATTGCACATGTCCAAGTGAGGTCTTAACAACCACAGTACCCGGCCCCAGTGCGTGTGACTAGCTCAAGGAGCTAGCATGCACGTAATTGACCACTATGAACATGTGTAGCATCATACGGTAAGCTAATGGAATTTCCATTATTATAATTCTGAAATGTTTACTCACATTTGCTAAATGAAGTAAGGAGTTCAGTTATTAAACAAACTCTTGCTTATGCCCACTCTGATATGGGAAACCAGATGCCCATCAATGAAAAGAATGTGTGTGTGTGTGTGAGTGAGTGAGTGAGTGAGTGAGTGAGTGAGTGAGTGAGTGAGTGAGTGAGTGAGTGAGTGAGTGAGTGAGTGAGTGAGTGAGTGAGTGAGTGAGTGAGTGAGTGAGTGAGTGAGTGAGTGAGTGAGTGAGTGAGTGAGTGAGTGAGTGAGTGAGTGAGTGAGTGAGTGAGTGAGTGAGTGAGTGAGTGAGTGAGTGAGTGAGTGAGTGAGTGAGTGAGTGAGTGAGTGAGTGAGTGAGTGAGTGAGTGAGTGAGTGAGTGAACTTGTGCGTGTGTTGTGTGTGTGTGTGTGTGTGTGTGTGAGAGAGAGAGAGAGAGAGAGAGAGAGAGAGAGAGAGAGAGAGAGAGAGAGAGAGAGAGAGAGAGAGAGAGAGAGAGAGAGAGGGAGGGAGGGAGGGAGGGAGGGAGGGAGGGAGGGAGGGAGGGAGGGAGGGAGGAGGGAGGGAGGGAGGGAGGGAGGGAGGGAGGGAGGGAGGAGGGAGGGAGGGAGGGAGGGAGGGAGGGAGGAGGGAGGGAGGGAGGGAGGGAGGGAGGGAGGGAGGGAGGGAGGGAGGGAGGGAGGAGGGAGGGAGGGAGGGAGGGAGGGAGGGAGGGAGGGAGGAGGAGGGAGGGAGGGAGGGAGGGAGGGAGGGAGGGAGGGAGGGAGGGAGGGAGGGAGGAGGGAGGAGGAGGGAGGGAGGGAGGAGGGAGGGAGGGAGGGAGGGAGGGAGGGAGGGAGGAGGAGGGAGGGAGGGAGGAGGGAGGGAGGGAGGGAGGAGGAGGGAGGGAGGGAGGGAGGGAGGAGGGAGGGAGGGAGGGAGGGAGGGAGGGAGGGAGGGAGGGAGGGAGGGAGGGAGGAGGAGGGAGGGAGGGAGGGAGGGAGGGAGGGAGGGAGGAGGGAGGGAGGGAGGGAGGGAGGGAGGGAGGGAGGGGAGGAGGGAGGGAGGGAGGGAGGGAGGGAGGGAGGGAGGGGGGGAGGGAGGGAGGGAGGAGGGAGGGAGGGAGGGAGGGAGGGAGGGAGGGAGGGAGGGAGGGAGGGAGGGAGGGAGGGAGGGAGGGAGGGAGGGAGGAGGGAGGGAGGGAGGGAGGGAGGGAGGGAGGGAGGAGGGAGGGAGGGAGGGAGGGAGGGAGGGAGGGAGGGAGGGAGGGAGGAGGAGGGAGGGAGGGAGGGAGGGAGGGAGGGAGGAGGGAGGGAGGGAGGAGGGAGGGAGGGAGAGAGAGAGAGAGAGAGAGAGAGAGAGAGAGAGAGAGAGAGAGAGACTCTAGATGTGCATGTACGTGTGCGTGTGCGTGTGCGTGTGCGCGTGCGTGTGCGTGTGCGTGTGCGTGTGCGTGTGCGTGTGCGTGTGCGTGTGCGTGTGCGTGTGCGTGTGCGTGTGCGTGTGCGTGTGCGTGTGCGTGTGCGTGTGCGTGTGCGTGTGCGCGTGCGCGTGTGCGTGTGCATGCGCACATGCCACACGTCGTGCACATGCAGGTATGGGTGGGCAGGGCATTGCGTTTGCAGCGACGACGTATACACAGTCCAGGTTACCATAGGCGTCCAACCGGAACCTACGCTTGCTGTTTGCTGTTGAAAGCATCTTCAAGTTCTCGTAGAATGCCAGGGCGTTCCCCATTTTTGGACCACGTGTTTGAAGCGATGCCATATGCACGCTCCAAGGTACCATAGTCGCAGCTATGAGAAAGCCACTCTAATGCACCAATGAGCATTTGCTCGGGTCTTACCACGTCCAACCGGAGCCCGCGCCCGCCGTTGTCTGGACATTCGGCTCGCTGATCGGGCCGATTTTCTCCAGTAAATAACCGAACGCCTCCAGCGAGATATGGCATGTTTTGTGCATGTGACGGCGGGCGGCTCTGGGGTCGTCCCCAGCCAATAAACAAACCGGCTTTGAAACAATATCGACAGAGAAGCACTGGCACCCGGCAACACCTGGAAAAACTTGCAAAGAAAGCTACCTGTCTGCGTTCGAACGCAGACAGGTAGCTGGAAAAGCGACATGCACGACAGGTCACCGGCGCGTTTTTATCATATTTCTGCAGCACTGTATCAAGTTAGTGGTGCAGAAGTTAGTGGTTTACAGCTGGACAAGACGTGCATGTTATTAGCCAGCATGCCCGGATGCATCATGCACTTGCTTGACGTATGCGCCCTTTCCCGCGAAATCTGGGCTGTCTTCCCGCACCTCCGCCAGTTCACCAACGAGTTCACTGGCGAGCAGTTCACGACGTCGTTGCGACCCATGTGAGTGCGTGAACTCGAAGTGAAGGGCCGGTGAAGCGCCGGTGGCGACCCGGCCGTCGACCCAGTTCACAAAGAGTTCACCGACGGAGTTCACCGAGCCTCATGTGAGTCGTGCCCAAGGTCACCGTGAGGAGCACAAGTAGTTACCCTGTCGCGTCCCAGGCAGAAGAGATTTCCCCTCCGTGTCGCATCTTGTCCGGCCCTGATACAGTACAGTACAGTACTGTATGGCGATGTGCGGCGTGGGCAACAACAGCAACAACAACATCTGTCGAGGAATGTCGACTGACGAACGGACGGACGACTGTGACAGCCGGCGCCGCGCCGTACATTCACGGGTCTGCCGCGAATGTTAGTCCGACACGGAGGGAAGTTTGCCTATCGCGAACCGCGCTGGTCGAGTGCGGGGCATTTTTCCGCGTGGGCAAGGGGGTTTTCCGAGCGTAGTTCCGCCATGAACAGTACCTCTTATTCTTAACATGATTCAATAGTACTTTACTGGTTTGAAGAACTTCGTAAGGTTTAGTGTGTGGAACATGGGGGCGACTTCGACGATGTTTCACTGTTTGGTTTGCGTGCTTTTAGCGTTCTTTGCCGGCGCCTATGCGTCGGAGCAGCCTCTCGTAAACCACGCATGTAAGCATATTTTTGCGATTTCGAGGAGTGAATGCGTCTTCTTGTTTTTTATTGATGCGATTCTCATATTAGATGTGCAGCCTGTTTCATCGGAAGGGTGTGCGCGTGCACGAAGTCTTTTTGAGCCATGATGCCGTGATGCGCGGGGTCTGCTCAACCATGTCCTTGCGTGAATCGTTTCCCCTCGCATCTATTCGACCTTTGCGTTCACGGGCTAGTCTTATGCTTCGCGCTTTGCTCTGATTCACCCTGACTTCGGCATGCTTCTTTCCCCCAGCCATCCCGGGACGGTCCTTGCTTGCCAAGGATGTCTTCGGTGACTTCGTGACCAATGACACAGACTGCGTGGATCTGCTGGTTCGTCTCTCCACCAAGACGAACGCGAAAGATATCGTTTTCTACATCATGTCCCAGGATGGATATGAGTGGTACTCCCTGGAGCAGGACGAGGCGGAGGACCACATTAAGGACAACACGGTGTACGAGTCCCCGGTCTGCTGGGCGGCGGGCAGGTACACCCTGTACATGGACACGGCGTGGAAGGACGACATGTACAACGAGAAGCTGCAGCAGAGCTGGAACGGTGCCCTGCTGGAAATTGGCCAGGTCAAGATCTTGGAGAAGGGTGGCAAGACCTTGGACAAGAAGAATCTGCTGGTCTCCGCCACCCTGGAGGGTGTCGCCATGGAGAAGGACGACTCAAGCGCCATCCGTGTGTTCTCTGTTTGTACGTGCTGGCGGGAGGGAGCTCGGTTGCTTGTTTTGCATGTGGCTGGCTCAGGTGGCTCCATGTTACGAAGGCATTTATCCCTTTTTTCATCATGTTTCGTTGGTTTATTCATCGTTCATGCATTGTCTGTGCATTCCTCATGTAGCAGCTCGGCTGAAGTGTAGCAGCCTCAGAGGTGGCAAGCGGTTTCAGCCGATGCTGTTGATTACGCAGGGCAGCTATAGAATGCAAGCTGGAGATATTTTGCCGAGGTTTGTTATCAATAGAGGTGTATTCATGCATGTCTATGCTTGCCTTCCTTTGTCCATGGCTCTCTGGTACAGCTACTCTTCGGGATGACGTGACTTGATGATGCAGTGTTGTTCATGGACTTGATGAGGAGGAGTCAATGCAGCCTCCATACCGCCTTAGGCTGCCAAATTTATGTGTTACAAGTCCGAGGACATGTGTTAGCACCATGTGTGCCTTTTGTGGAGCGGAGGAAAGAAAAGGTGACAGAATCAGAGTCAGATGTATAGAGGGTTAGCAGTATAAGATGGGTAGTGAGATAGCGTCGTCCCATGTGCGAGCTCTCGATGCCCACCCATGCACCTATCGCAGGCATATTTACTGAACCGGCAATCTTAGCTGTGTCTTGAGCAATTCAAATAGTACAGCACCTTCGGATTAGGTACCTCCGTACCTAGTTTGGGGCCATGCAATTATTGCCCTTCCTGGAGCTCTGCGATCCAAGTTGTAGTTGTAAGGTAGAGGCACTGTTCTTTCCAGTCAGCCAGCTAATCACGTTTAATATGTGCTGAACCTTAACGTAATGATTGCAGTCGTTATTGTTGCACACCACAGATGTCTCTGATACTCACCCATACTTGTCTGGGATGTTTCATGGCAGTACAGGCTACGCCCTCCTTGCTTGCCAGGGGTATCCACATTTACACGTAGCTGTCATCAATGCACATCAGCCTGCACATCCCGCCATGATGCACAGTACTGTGAACATCCTACAACCAAATATAATCCGGATTTTCAGTTCTTAGCGTCCTCCGCTTTCCTTTATCTCCTTCCCCAAGCTTTACGTTGGGAATGCTGTCTGGGAATCCTCGCTGCAACAATACCCTGATCATGCCCCCACCGCCATCAATACTGGCTCCTCAACAAACCCCAATCTTTCCCTTCTCTCCTTTCTCCACACCCCTCTCCTCCCCTCCCCTCTCTTTCGCCTTCCGTCTTCCCGTTTTTACCTATCCTTCCCTTCCCCCCCGCCCCCCGGACCCCCCCCCCCCCCCCCCCCCCGCTTTTACACCAGCCGATGAGGATCACCCCCTCCCCAAGGACGACTCGTCCGACACTGAGCCGGTCGACCACACCATCACCCGTTACAGCGCCGCAGGCAAGGACTGCGCGTGCGAGTGGGCGCCAACCACCTGGACCGAGGGCGTGCCGGCTGCTGGTGCGGGCAAGCCCATAATCGGGCTCGAGTACACGGGAGAGGAGTGGGAGACGGCCGCCGGCCTCGAGTGCCAGGGCTGGTGGTCCATGTTCCCCAACAGCCACACGTTTACGCCGCAGGCGTACCCTGGGAAGCACCTGGACGACGGCTACTACGGCACCTGCCGCAACCCAGGTGGGCGGGGTGGTTTTGTGATGGGTCCTCTTGGAATGGGTCCTGCTGTGGTGGATCCTTTGTCTTGCCGCACGCGGCGCCGGGTTACGATGTGTCTATGATCTGGGAGTGGTTGCTGCACTGGGTGCGGGCCAGGTGGCGCACGCCACACGTTGGGTGGAGCGGTGGAGCGGTGGAGCGGTGAAGGGTCGAGGAGGCGAGGGGGCCATGGGTTGATGCCTGGGGTTGGTAATGTCAGAATTTTATTGGGAGGGGCGGAGAGGGGGGGTGGGGGAGAGAGAGAAATAGGGGGGGCGGGAGGGGTTGACCAAGAGGGGTCTGCTGATAGGATCTGGGCACAGGCGTGGGCTGTGGGCTGTGAGGGTTGTGGGATGCCTGTCGTGATTTGGGGAAGCAGGTTGTTTGCTCAGAAACATTTCTCTAGCAGTGTGTTCTTGCACAGTTTCTTTCAAGCTGTTCGGGCTTAATTGTCCGGCGCAGTTTAGCGTTAATGGTCCCATGCTGTCTAGGGTTACTTGTCCCGTTCTGTTTAGGCTAGGGTGTTTAGAACCTGTGTTGCGACCTAAATTATAAGAGAGGGCCCGTCTTTTTTTCTCATGCCCATATTCTCATGCTCTCTGTGCCAATCCTTCTGTGTGCGCCCTATGTTCCCTGCCGTGGCTACCTTCCCGCAGACGGCGACGCCAAGGCGTGGTGCTTCACCATCACCGAGCAGCGGTGGGACTACTGCGATCTGCCCGTGTGCACGCCCGCGCTCTGCCGACGTACGTCACTGTTGCGGCGCACGGGATTAGGGGATTAGGGGATGAGTGGTTGTACACTGGCAGTACACCGTTGCTATGCATTTACTGCCGGCGGTTAACCCAACTTGAAGGCGTTAACCCAACTTTAGTCGTAGCCGCGAAGCTTGGCGAGTACAGTATGCACGCCTTAAAGTTGGGTTCGCCATGCAGCCAACTGCGACCCAACTTAAGGCGTGGACTCAACCTATGCCAACCTAACTTAAAGCGTGAATGACTGTACTATACTGAGCTTATGTTGTTGAGCTTACTAAACTGGCTACACCCATCCTATGCAATGTGGTCTGGCAAATCATGCTTATCATCAATCATGCCCATCATCATTGTTATCATTACTTGCATGATTATGGTAGTCCTATGTTATAATAATAATAATAATAATAATAATAACAATAATTGCTATTGTTACTACTGCTGTCCTGCTCCCGCAGGCTACGGCTGCCTGGGCATCCTGCTGGACGTCGCGGGCGTGGCCACCAACCTGGCGTGGGACATTGTCAACTTTGACCTGGACGTGCCCATCCTGCCCGTCGTCTCGGACGAGCTGGTGGTCCACCTGAACAGCCTGAACGGGCGTGAGATCCAGAGCGCGCTGGAGAAGCTGGAGGTGACCGGCTCCACCTTCAACGTCAAGGTGAGTGTCTGCCTCTTGATGTGTTAGTCTGTCTCGATATTATAAAGGTAGGTGAGGTGAGGTGACCACCTTCAATGTCAAGGTGGTTGGGTGGCACCATTTGTGTTTATATCCGGGGAAGGAAATGTCTAGCCCCGCTCTTAACATCATGGTGCATGCGTGGGTGGGCCCCCTTACGGTTGATGGATCAGCACTGTCAAGGTGTTGTTCGGGGGGGGGGGGGGGGGGCGGGCATGTATGCTGTGTGACCTTGCTGTGGTTTGGAATGGTAGCCAATTTCGTGTGGTATTGAGAATCAATTTCGGATGGGCAGAGACATGGGAGATGCGTTGGGGATGGGGCATAGCACTATCTAAGCGCTGGCATGTTGCTGACCATGTGTGACCTCGTTGTGGCTGTGCAGTGGGTTTGCATGTCTGCATCGGACGGTACCGTTCGTGGTGTGCAACTGTGCATGGGCCCGCTCCCCGCTGCTGAAATGTCTTTCCCCGGTTGGTTTACAATGTCCATCTCTCCACTCTCACCCGCGTTTTTTTCCCCTTCCACCTCCCACCTCCCCATGCACCAACCTGTTTGTCTGTCCCTCCTTCCTCCCCATGCCCTTCCCATCTTCTCTTCTTCCCATCCCCTTTTCCCGCCTTGCCTCTCCCCCTCACAACTGCCCCTCTCCACCACCACTACCGCACACACGCAACACCCACCATGACCACGGCCACCGCCGCCACCACCACCAACAACAACCATCATGACCACCACCACCACCACCACCACCACCACCACCACCACCACCACCACCACCACCACCACCACCACCACCACCACCACCACCACCACCACCACCACCACCACCACCACCACCACCACCACCACCACCACCACCACCACCGACAACAACAACACCCACCCACCCACCCACCCACCCACCCACCCACCCACCCACCCACCCACCCACCCACCCACCACCAACGTCGTCCACATCGCCAGTGGGACGAAGCCAAGGAGAAGCTGTGCCGCGTGATGGCGGACGGCAGCGAGTCGTGCAGCGCGGTCCAGTGGGCGTCCATCGTGGCCTCCTCGGAGAACTCCACCTACACGCCCAATGAGAAGTTCTCGCTCTACCAGTGCCTGGGCAAGGGCACGTTCGTCGTGCGCATGCGCAACCTGGGCACCGGCACGGGCTGGGATGGGGCCAATTTGGCCCTCGTCGACCCGAGCGGCAAGCAGCTCGTTTCGGTGCGTGGATAACCATCACTTTTTGGATAAGTTACCGCGTGCACTGCACTGTCAGCGCATCGTATTCCAGGCCTGCGGTGGCTGTCTCATGGTCACTATACTTAGTATACTACAGTAATGTCGAGCCTGCGCTGGCTGTCTCATGGACACTGGCAGCATGGCTGTGGTGGGGTCCAACCGCCCGAGGGGTCGCACGTGTGTGCGTGTGCTTGTTGCGAGCGGTCGCTGGTAAAATGACAAGGAAGGCAGTGATGAAAAGTTGCTTGGCGCAGTGCGAGCACCAGGAATCGTGCATGTTGTTCCGTGCGTGAACGGGGCTAGTAATGTACGAATAGGAGTGGGTGACTGCGCGTGAGCCACCAGGCTTTGTGGGGACGACCGCTTGCCCCAGTAGCAGTGGTAATGTCTGGGGAGTGTGCATGCGCCCGTGCCAGTTCGTTCCGAATGGATTCCCTTCCTAGTCCTCCGTGTTCTCATTCCCTCGTCTATAATGGATTTCCTACCCAACAGCCCTGGTTGTTGCCACGTCCCCTGGGACAACAACACCTACCCATCTTTCCCCTCTTCAAGTGAGACGTGCCTGACCCAATCCCAACCCCCAATCCCCAACCCCCACCCGCCTGTAGTCAGACATGCGCTACTGCCTGAGCCCCGACCCCCCACCCCGCCAGTATCAGACTCCCTACCAAGCACTCCGGCTCATCGCCCCCCCCCTCTGTGATATGACATTGCCTACCCAACCATACGCCCCTGAGCCCCACCCCCTCTCGTCTTGTCCCATCCCCTGCCCCCCCCCTTCACCTCTACTGCCATGCTGCCGGCCATCCTGACCCCTTCCCTAGTGCCGTCCTACCCATCCTTTCCCTGCCGTCCTGCCACCATCCTACTGCCATTCCCCCCCCTCTCTATCGCCACCCTGACGCCATGCAATCGCCGCCCTCTACTGTAATCCTGCCGCCCCGCTGCCTTTCTTTCCCCCCCCCGCACTGTAATCCTGCCGCCCCGCCGCCTTGCTTTCCCCCCCCCATACTGTAATCCTGCCGCCCCACCGCCCCGCCGCCTTCCTGTGTACCCCTGGACCCTGCTGCCGCCATCCTGCCTCCTACCACCCCACCTAACCCGTCACCATTGCCATGCGCTCGCCATGTTGCCGCCATCCTGCAGGACTTGAAGGTCCCCAATGGCGCCAACTCAGCAGTCGTCGGCCTGTCCCTCCAGTACGTGTGTGCCCCCTGCACCGAGGTGGCCTCCCTGCTGGTCCAGTACATTGGCAGCGCGGTCGTCCACGTGCGTGTGCTGCACCAGGACACCATGCCACCGCCCCCGCCCCCCGCGCGCGCGCCGCCGCCGCCAGGGGAGGGGGAGAGCGAGGACGACGACACGGGTCCCGACACGCTGTTCAACGGCATGATGCGCCCGTACAAGGTGGGGCATCGATGATAAGTTCATGGTACGGATGGTGGTCGCTGGTCATGCGCTAGCAGTGCTGGTTGTTTCAAGGCAGCATGCACCCGTTCAAGGTGGGGCATCGATGATCAGGTCATGGTAGGGATGGTGGTCGCTGGTCATGCCCTAGCACTGGTGGTTCTTTGTTTCTAAGGCAGTATGCGTTTGTGCGAGGCGGGGTATAAGTAATAACAGGCTGGTGGTCGCATGTCCTGCGCTAGTACAGGTGATTGTTTGTGTGTAAGGCAGCATGCGCCCGGATGGTGTGGGACCTGATGTTGTAGAGACGATCGTTGCCTTGTTCTTGCCGGCTTCCTTGCACGGATCCCCTGTAGTATTTTTTTATCACAATGCCGGCGTACAGTAGACCGGAAGGGGAAATGATGACCCCGTGTTGGTTCCCCTTCTTTTGTTTCAGAGGGCAAACATGATCCCACCTTGCTGCCCCCTGCCGCCCAGGTATCCAATCGCTCCCCCTGTGCCCAGCAAGTAAAGCTTCTCATGTACTCGCAAATAACGCATCTCACGCCCCCTTCCACCTCTTGTTTCTGACGCATGCCCGCCCGCCCGCATGCCCGCCCGCCCGCATGCCTGCCCAAACATCCGCCCGCCCAGTCTCCACGCTGTGCACCACGTACGACCACAGTCTAGCCAATCCTCCTTATGACAAACGTGTGAAAGATGCTTATTGCTTACCTTCCTCTCTTCCCCTCCCCCCAGGTGGTCAACGTCCTCCCCATGCATCACTACAATCTAATGTATCTGATGCTTTAATGTCCTAATGACCTTACACTTAAACGACCTTACACTGCAATGCAAACATGCGTTAAATGCTAAACATCCTCCCTCCCCCTCCCATCAGGTATTCAAGGTGCTCCCTTTTGACGAGTACAGCACGCTCGGCCCCAAGATCACCATCGAGGTGGACGGCGTGGAGGTGATCAGCATCCCCACGTCTTGCACCGCCGAGGGGCCCATGAGGGGCAGCATCTACGGTGAGTGGCCAGGAAGTTGCCCTTGTTGAACGTGCCACCAGAAAGCTGTCCTTGTTGAATGCGCCACCAGAAAGTTGTCCTCCTCCCCTTGATCGCAGCGAGCTAGCCCTCTTCTCCCCTTGATCGCGTTGCGCTTTGTCTCCCCTCGCCTTCGCGATGCCCCCAGCATCCCCCCCACTCTGCTGCACGCCCTGTAACCTCCCTCTCGTTGGCTGTGCCCCATCCTGCTCCCTCCTACCCCTCGTTATCTTGATGCCGCGCCGCCCCACACAGGCGACTTCAAGATCCTCTACGGCACCGGCATTGACGGCGCCGTGCTGTGCCAGGACCCCAAGTCGACGCAGGTGGTGGCGGAGCCGATTAAGACTCCAGTCTCCTCCCCCGCATCCACCCCCACGCCCACCCCCACGCCCGGCCCGTCGGCCAGCGCGGGCACCGGATCCAACCCGCTTGCCAGTGAGTACCTTCCGCTGCAGGATGAGGTGTCACGCGTGTGTAAGTGTAGGATGACCACGCTGGCCTTGACATGGCCCGTTACTGGCGGCTTTAAGATGGCCACGCTGGCGCTAACATGACCCACGTTCCCTCATCTCTGCTTCGCAAGGCAGCCCCTTGCACGCTTCCTGTACGCACCCTGCACTTAACCCTGTAAGTGCAGTATGACGGATGGTTGAGTGACAACAGGACGACAAACGAAGGAGTGAGAAAAGGATGACCAATGAGCCGATTGACAAGCGGATGACCAAAGAGAGCGTTTGCGTGATTATTGGAGGATCAGTGAGGGGATAGTGGACGCGTGATGGATGCATTTTATGCCGTACAGCTCGAAGACGACACGTACGGGCAAATTCATCCATGCATCAGACGGTGGGGATGTCTGCGAATGTATTTAGTTGTAATGTCCATGCGACACAATTCATTGGGTTCGCTGGACTCCACTCCACCCCACGCTGATGCCCTCCACCACCCCCAACTCCACCCTTAATTCTGCGTTCACCACTGGGATTTCTAACCTTCCCCTTCCCTTTTCACCTGCTCACCCCACCTCATACCCCTACCCAGGCTCGTGCACGCCGTGGATTGAATACTTGCATTTCCTAACCTCCCCTCCCTTCACCCCATCCCATTTCCCCCCTTCATGCCATCCCCCTTCACCCCCTTCATGCCACCCCCCCTATCGGCAGGCTCGTGCATGCCCTGCGGTGATAACCTTGTCTCGCGCCCCTGGATCAGCTGCACCTGCTTCGACCCGGGCTTCTCGGCCACCATCCAGGTGCTGGTGACCGAGGCGGTCTTCCTGGCGCACGTGCAGGACTTCAAGGGGGTGCTCGCGCGCGCGCTCGACCTGCAGCCGGAGCAGGTGGGTAAAGAAGAGGGAAGCATGGTGTGGGTGGGAGGAGGAGGGTGTGTTGGCTCATGCAGGCGAGGGCGGGCGGTGGTGGTTACGCCCTCTTTGGCAAGAGGGGGTCATGAAAGGAAACCAAGGTCACATTATCTACATATTATAAAGCATAATATCATATTACTAATCACAGAGCAGGTGGGTAAAGGAAAGGGAAACACGGTCGAAGAGCCGGTGGTTGTGGGGCAGGCCGGTGGTTGCTGGGAATGGGCAAGGGAAGGGTCACGAAGGCGAGGGAAGGGAAGGGAGGGAGGGAGGGAGGGAGGGAGGGAGGGAGGGAGGGAGGGAGGGAGGGAGGGAGGGAGGGAGGGAGGGAGGGAGGGAGGGAGGGAGGGAGGGAGGGAGGGAGGAGGGGGAGGGAGGGAGGGAGGGAGGGGGGGGGGGGGGGGGTTGCGGCCCTCGCGCTTGACCTGCAGGGCAGAGGAGGTGGGTTGTTGCCCACACGCAGGCAAGGGTGGGCGTTTGCTCACACACTAAAGGCAAGGGCAGGGTAGGTGGGTGCTGGGGTAAGGGAGAACGGTCGGCAGAGAGGACCAGGTGGGTGATTGGCCACACACAGGCGAGGGTATGCTACTGAAGGAACGGGGGGCTATGGAGCCGGTGGGTGCAGAGAGGGAAGCAAGGGGGCAGAGCAGGCACACACAGGCAAGGGTGGGCCGTTGCACACACAGGCAAGGGTGGGTGAGTACAGAAAGCAGGTGAGGGAAGGATAGGTGGGAGGCACAACGACACCCCCAAGCAAGTAGGCTGAGCTGTTAATATGCAGATACCAAACTTGAACTTCCCTCTTAATGTCTCACCCCTCCCACCTTTCTGCTCCTTTCTCCCCCTCTTCCCCCCCCATATCCCCCCCCCCCCAATGACAATGACACCCCTCACATACAATTATAACTTCTCTCCCCCGCACCCTCCCCCCCACTCCCAAGTTGATTTTGCTTAACCAATAAACAAGAAGCCAGAACCTTACTGCCCCTCCATGTCCCCCCCTCCCCCTTTCTTGTACTCCATTCTTCCCCCCACACACACACTCGCACACGCCGTCACTCCCACCCCTTACAGGTTATCGTGCTCAGCTTCCACGGCATGGACGCGTCGCACGTGGCTGTCACCTTCACCGTGGTGGGCCTGGGCCCCACCACGCCCAAGCTGGCCGGGTACAAGCTGTCCGAGGTGGCGGCGCGGCTGCGCGCCAACACGTACACGCTCGCGTCGCCGCTCTTTGGGCCGCACGCGCTCCTGGAGATGACGGTGGAGGGGGTGACGCGTAACTACGCCGACAGTGAGTGGGGAGGAAAGGAAGCTACCTAGCTAACTAGTCAAGAAGAAGAAGAAGCAGAAATAAGAAGACAGTAACGAGGTGATGCTAGCGCCGTTTCCTTGCCCCCATTGCAAGCCCCCCCGCCCTTCAATATTCCAGATCGTCCTTCCTGCCCCCCCTTATTACTATCTCCCCCTCAAATTTTTCATATTTCAAACCATCCTGCCAGCGCCCCCTTTATTAGTATCTCCCAACCCTTGTTTCGTCATCGCTACGTTCTAGTTGTCATCTCTACGTTCTAGTTGTCATCGCTACGTTCTAGTTGTCATCGCTACGTTCTAGTTGTCCTCGCTACGTTCTAGTTGTCCTCACTACGTTCTAGTTATAATCGCTACGTTCTAGTTGTCATTGCTACGTGTAGTGTCATCGCCCCCGGCGCGCAGACACCTACCATTCAGAGGGCTTGAGGACCTCCCCCATTGTTGCCATTGCGCCAAAGTTTCTTCGCGCATCGTCTCAAGACACTTTTGCTATCCCATCTGGCCCCCTTGCCCCGGTTGCGCGCAAGAGGCCTACCACGCAGAGGGCTCCGCCTGGCCCACTGTTGTCTCATGATCTATCAGCCATATTTTTACATGTGACTTGCCCTGTCCGCGCGCGCAGAGGCGTACCATGCGGAGGGCTCCCCCTCGCGCACCATCGGCATCATCGCCATCGTGGTCATCATCGCCGCCGTCGCCGTGATCATCTTCGTGCGCCTGCGCCGGCCGGGCGACAGCGGCGGCGCCTACTCCCGCAAGATGGACTCGGCGGACTTCTCCACCGACGACGACATCGATGACGAGGAGGAGGACATCTCCGCGGATGAGGCGGCAGGGCCCCCGGGGGCTGCGCGTGGCGCCCCCGGGGGTGACGTGGAGATGGGGGGGAGCAAGAAGGGCGGCGGGAGCAACCGGGGGGAGGCCAAGGCGGAGGCCAAGCCGGTGGGCAAGGCCGCGGGGGGCAGCAGCAAGGGCGGGAGCAGCAAGGGGGGCCAGAAGTAAACACCCATGCAGGTGTGCATTAGCGAAATGAATGTATGTTGCTTGTTGGGGGGGAGGGGGAGATCGGTGTTGAAACGGTGATGGTGTTTACGATGGTGGTGTTGGTGATTAGTTGAGGAGATTAGATTCGGGTGGTATGGGTCACGGAGGAGCATTGATTCTTAATTCGGAACCAGGGACCCAGCATAATTTGTAATAATGCTGGTGTCCGTATTAGGCGGTTTACAGCAGTTGGGCGTACTTGTGAAGCTGAGGTTGGGTGATAAGGCGCTGTGACTAACATGGCTTGTGTGGAACATGTATCGGTGTTTCCTATGGAACGCATTGTGGAAGCCTTGTGGAAGCCATGGTGTTACTTGTGAAGGCCGGTTTGTGAATTCAGACGTCTTTCACAAGCGCGTGGTTTTGTGCCAGGCATGGCCAGCCCAGAGGGCCAGGAGCTTGATTGGCAGCCGCAAACAGCACGGTAGACTGTCTGGGGTTCCCTTTGACAATAAGCCTGCCTACGTTGACTTTTGTCCCATTTTCCTGACGATGCTGCCTATCATGGTGTGTGTATGTTATTGAATCAAGGGCGTCGCCTGTATATGGTGCCTTGCTTTGGGTTTGCTGCTGATGTCTCTTTGTGAACCCTTGGATGCTACCTGTTTCGATGTATTTGCGCACCACGATGATAGCATGTCCTGCAAAATGACCTGTCCATGATCCAAAGTGCTTGATTGGTAGCATCCACGATTCTAATGCTGCCGATTTTCTTATGACTGCATGTGGGTGCATGATTGGCTTTGCCAGGGTGAGAACTGCCTGCAGGGAACTCCCTCACGCCCACGTTGGAACGCCTAGTGCCCCAGCGGCCACAATCCCTCAAGCCCATTTGAAAATTCTCTGGCGTTGGCCCGGGCATTCGGGGTAGAGCAACCCTATACTTGATTTGGCACGTATATGGCCTTGCGATGGCTGGGTTTCAGTTATTGGGACAACAGATTTAGGCCTGATAATGCCCGCCGAGTGGGTGAACCGGTCATTCACTGGTCCTGACCAGAGATGCGGGGACTTTTGCTTCATCGGCGGCTCTCCATGCTTCTTAGAATTCGCGAGATACATTGCTCATTTAGGCACCTCGTGTGGACACGTTATGGGGCATGCCACGGAGCATGTTTCATGTGCTTTAGTCACTGCAGCCACCTGTCCAGTATAACGCAAATAAGATTACAAAATGGACAGTTTGGCCCGGCTGAATACCTCAGCCTGTTTTTCCGGGTAAGCTGATTAGAATGCGTTAGAAGGCATGCTTTGCCGCATAGTGCTTTTTTTCCCCCCCTTGAAGGTTCAATTACGATTGTGCTTTTTTTTTGTGCCATGGACACACTGGGCAACAAGGAAGCTTGTTCATGAAGGTGGCCTGCTGTGACAGCTAATAAAATGTCATTGAATGCCATATATCTCCTGCCGACACATGCATGAATTAATTAGGAACATAACTCCGTTGGGAGTAAATGTAGCACATATCCCAGAGAAGGGGCATATGGCCATCTAGTACCAAATCCGAAAGGCTTGCATCACTCCCCGGAAAGGAGAACTTTTGCGGATGACTGTAGGTGTCAGTTGGCGATGCCTTAGGATCCGGAGACGTCCGTCCTATAGTCAGCAAAATTGGTGCGAGAGGTCCCCAGTTCGATTCCGGCCTGGATTCATTTGCAGATCGCGTTTTTCCGCGTTTACCGCGGACCGGCACTGAACGCAAATGGTTTTCACCTTTGCGGCGTGCCAAATCAGAATATGGCTTTTAATACATTCTAAGCTACTTCCTGCAGGGGTGGGAATGTAAACGACACTTGCTCGAGGTGCACCAGGGCACCTAGCTGCACCCCCATGATCTTTCAAGCTCAACCCAGCTAAGGGGAGCCTGTCATGGTGGGGGAAGATCAACGTGGCTATACACAAGCTAGGCATGGCTTCTCATCAGAGAGTGACTCTCTGTATAGGCAGGGCTGAGCTCATTCTTAATTAATTAATTAATTAGACTCGTGCTCCCGTTGGGGAGTCACGGAGCATTAACCCCGATGGATGGATGGATGGGTGCAAACATTCCTACCGGTCTAATCTATCTACATTGGCTACATACTACATCTATCTAACAACATTCTAACTACAACATCTATCTAGGCAGCCGCACGCTGCCCTAGGGGGAGCTATCTAGCGTGCCTCCCGCGGGATTGCACACGCGGGCGCTTCCCCACTGGGGGGGGCTCGTTGTCCTCTATGACCTGGGCCCACTTGGCCTTGTCCATCATCTTCTTCCAAATCACGGAGAGGCCTAGGCCCCCCATGTCCTCTACTAGCTGTTCTTTGAAGGTGCGGGCCTTGCGGCGTCTAACATCACTGGGCCCAGCCCACGTCAGGAGGTGCCGGCCAGGCTGGGCTGGTCGCAGTCCTGCGGGGGGGCCACGTGAGGTGTCTACCTGGTTGGTGCGAGCTAGGTGCCCTACTAGCTGCAGGCGGCGTTGCTTAATTGTGCTGGTGATATAGGGCATGCCCTGGTACAGGTCCTCATTGCGGACATGAGCAGCATATTAATTAATTAATTAGGAACATAACTCCGTTGGGAGTATATGTAGCACATAGCCCTGAGAAGGGGCATATGAGCCTATAATACATTCTAAGCTACTTCCTGCAAGGGTGGGAATGTAAACAACACTTGCTCTAGGTGCACCAGGGCACCCGCACCCTCATGGTCTATCACGCTATGCCCGGGTAAGGGGGGAGCATGCCTGTGAGGGGGAAGATCATCATGGCTATACAAGAGCTATGGCATGGCTTCTCAGCAGAGAGTGACTCCCTGCAGCATATCCTACTCGGAAAATGGAACGCAGCATGCTGGTGACAGCATTCTTAATGCAGCATCCATGGGGGGTCCATTATAGGCAGGGCGTAAAGCTAGCGGAGCAGACGGCCACCATTGCCTCCCAGCCACCCCGGCAGGATGCTGGTGACCTCCCGCTCTCCTACGCGGACCTGCTGCGGACAGCGACCGCCTCCACCACCGACGCCATCGCCACGAAGCTCCAGGAGCTGGAGGACCACCGCCAGGCCCAGCAACGGGAGGTCACCGATCGCGCTCGCCGCGAGTGCCGAGTGGTGCTACGTCGCTTCCCCCAGAAGCCAGGTGAGACGTCAACCTCCCTTGCTGACGAGATCAAGAAACAGCTTCTTACCCTCATGGGCCTGGTAGGTGAGGTAGAACTGCGTGGGTGCCACCGCCTTCCCCACTCACGGGACAAGGCGGCCACCCCACCAGTCCTGCTCACCTTCCTCTCCCCTGAGGATAAGCAGCGGTTCCTCTCTCGTCGCAAGCGGTTGCACGACCTCACCTGGACGCTGGATGACGACCTAACCCCCGCTCAGCAACAGCAGCGACGCGACCTGTGGCCGGAATACCTCCGCCATAAGCAGGACCCCCAGAAGCCCAAGGTGTACTGGAGGGGCGGGGACCTGATGATCAACCACAAGATGTGGACGCCCCCAGCGGGCTAGAATAGCAATAGCCCTAGCTTGTAACCATTGGAGTCACTGTCGCTAAGGCAGCCATGCCTAGAATGTTTGCCTAGCTGTGCCAACAAACCTAGTCACGTGCCGCCAACGCACGGTACACAACCAGCCATAGCCTTAGCCTAGTTCTAGTACAGCCATGCTACGCCCTGGCTATGTTCAGATTACTTGCCCACGCTCCTTGCTATGACATGCTCACATGGGTCTTATTGCACCCACAGTTTGCCGGATCGTTAGCCTGTCCTTTTAGCTAGCCGCGCCCGATTGCAGCTGTGGCATGCCTTTGGCATGAAGGAGACTGGGGGTCTCTGCCCTTTCTCCTGTAGTGCACACACAGGGATTAAAAGCACTTCGGTGCTCCGTGACTCCCCAACGGGAGCACGAGTTTAATTAATTAATTAATAGGCAGGGCGTGGCTAAATTCTTAAATGCATCATCCATGGCCATTATGGGCGCACATGCGCTGGGGCTGCGGGGTAGGCTCTAGCCTTACTAATCTACACTACTGCTATATTCCCTAGACTGGGGGTGCCTGCCAAGGCGCTTGTGGTCGACGTGGATGACGTCCCCCCTCCAGTATACCGGCTTCCCCCCTGCGCTTAATTGCCGTATCTGGAGGCAGGTCGGCCATAGCTCGCGTCTCCGTTGTTGCTGGGCCAGGGTCAGGTCGTCGTCCAGCGTGAAGTGAGTCCTCGAGAGCTTCTTGCGGTTTTTAAGAAACAACACCTTGTCCGCCATGTACTTAAAGGGGGGGACCCCGGGTGCCGGGCCAGCCTTACCCCGCGCGCGGGGGAGGCGAACAGCCGACATGCGCAGCTCACCAGTAATGTGCACGGGGGCAAGAATGTCGCGCTTAAATGCCGTAAGAAGAGTCGTCGAGGTCTCACCTGCCGGCTGGTCGAAGTTCTTGACTATGACGTTGTGGCTGCGCTGGGTGCGGTCGGCCTCCTCACGGAGGTCGATCGAGGGCTTGTTGTTTAAGCTGTGCCGCGATGGTGGAGGTGGTGGAGGTGGCGTGGTGCTTGAGCAGGTCCGCCCAGGTACGTGTGGGTGGGAGGGGCGTCGTCGCCTGGGCCAGCGGGGGCTGGCTTGGTGGCGATGTCCCTCACCGCCTGGGCGGTGATGCCGGCGGTGTTCTGCATGCACTCGATGGCTATGGCGGTGTCCTTTAGGCGTTGGTCGATGTCGAGAAGCTGGGCCTTGCATGAGGGTGGCAGTGGAGGTGGAGGCGAGGAGGGTGGAGGTGGAGGTGACGGTGGTGGAAATGTGAGGGAGCTCAGCAGCCAGCGTGCCGCCCATTGCTGCCACATCGGCGGCAAGGGGCCGTCACGTGCTGCTGAAAGGCTTCCCGGTAAGGATGGAACGGAGTGTGGGGGCGGAGATGGATGGAGCCCAGATCTCGCCATCAGAGCGCATGAGAAGGGAGTTGAGAATGGTCTGCTGGCATGGCCGGGGCGGGTGCAGCTGAGCAGCTAGCTGATGTTGTGCCAGCGGCCGCCGTTCGGGGTGATGAGGCGATTGATGTCGTGGAGATGGAGGCACAGGTCGTAAAGCGAGGCGTAGTCCCCGAAGAAGATGCAGTGCATAGCATCGTCCGGAGACATGTTGGTCCAGTCGTGATCATCGACCTGGAAAGGTTGGGGACGAAAGCGCGGTTCTGAGGGGCGTGAAGACCCTCCTGTTTTGTCGGCTGAGCGGGTGCGTTTAGGGTCAGGCGATGCAGATGGCGAGGCATTGAGCCCGGGAGGGTTCGGGGCGACCACCAGTGCACGACTAGTGTCACCGCTGCCTGCCGGACCTGAGGGCGAAGCTGCAGCCTGAGCTGCAGACGTATTTTCATGGCCGAGCGCATCCACCAAACTGCGTTGCGTCGAGGAGCGTTTGCTCGTCATATACTACTATTGCGTAATAGATTCGGAAAATTATATCAGCATGTGCGTCTTAGGAAGACGAAGCGATAGTGATATTCACAGCCGAATTCGGTGCTCAAACGTGAAAGTAATGAGCTCCGCCGTCAGCCATGGCTACCTCGTGGCTCGTGGCTCACTTAATATGCCCCTTCTCAGGGATATGCGTTACATAAACTCCCCACGAAGATCTAGACTGGGCCCTATAGTGCTCATCAATTAATAGTGACCCTGGCTGTGGTCATATCACCTTGATGTACAACTGCATGAGCCCTTCATTTGATCAGCATGATAAGTTCCCACCTTCTCAAGTATAAGGGAGTAGCGTAGAATGCAAGGGAAATACAGAACTTTCCACGCGGCCCACAGGCGCAGGCCTGCATGCATGAACAAGGAACAGGCTACTGTTGAGTTCATGATCTGACTGAGTGAGAGTTGATTAAGTGACCTTTAAAGTGGCATTGGGACGACTGCTGTGCTCCATGGAATAAGTCATGGATGCTTCATTGAATAAATAAAAGAAATGTGCGCCACATGGCTGCCTATTGGTGAACAATGGGAGTTGCAAGTGCGGCGCTGTCAATCTACCGGGCCCCCGCTGAGTGGTCAAATGACGGCCGTCCAGGGACCACCTGAGCCGGTGTGGAATATCGGTTGCGTTTGGATGAGCTGGCAAGGAGAATGAGTGTGCTCACTCTCGGGCAGTCGGCACCACCGCTACCTCTACCACTAGGCAACCCTGCATAAAGTGGCTATTCATTCCAGTTTTCTAGCTGAGTAACCTGGGCGGTTACGGCATTCAGCACCCTGTGATCCACGCCGCCTCAGTGTGCTTTCCCAACGCGTCTTCCCCACGCATTTCCCTCATCCCATTTCCCTCACTGTTTCTCTTGAATCCATTTCCACGATGCGTCGCCTCAATGGGTAGCCAAGACGTAGACCTTGACCGTCTTCTGGCCGTCCGCGTCCACGATCTTGACCGGTACCTCCAGGATGCGGCCCAGGTGGCGCAGCACCGTGAGTATCGTCTTGCCCGTGTTGTCCAGCTTGAGGATCTGCCCGTTGCGCAGGTCGTTCTCCACGAAGAAGTGGTTCCCCTTGACACCAGGCATGCCCGCGATGGTCTTGAGCTCCAGGGCCCGCTTGGGGACGGGCTTGACGTTCTTGGCAGGGCCAGGTTTAGCGCGCGCCAACTTTACTTGCTTGGCGGTTTCCTCCGCGAAGAGGGCCATCTCGTCGACGGCCATGTTGATCTTCTCTTGCGTCAGCCTGCCCCGCATGTAGCTGGAGACGGACTCGAGCTCCGAGATCGTGATATAGGCCTTGGGAGGAGGAAGCGTTTTCTTGTCGAGCTTGGAGGCCTCGTCGATGACCGCGGTCGTGTCTTTGGCTTGGCTCGTGACGGCCGTGTTCTCTTCTGCGGCTCCTCTTCGGGTGACGTCAACGGCACCTCGTTCTTCCGCGAGGGCGACGGCCCCGACAATGTTTTCGGCTCCCGGAAGACGGACTGGAAGCCGTGATGTAATGTGCTGAAGTTTCTGCTTTTGAAAAGACGCGCGCTGGATCAGCTCAGCAGTGGCCGCCTTCATGTCCGCCTCTTCCCTGAGATGCGCTCGCAAAAGCTTCATTTGCTGCTCCATCGCGCGAACGCTTAGGTCCAAGTTTGCCAAATCCTCGCCAAAAATCCTTGAGTTGTCGTTCGTTCTCATCTGCGCAAGCATCTTTAATTCTGCGGTCTTCTTCGTGAAAGCGCACACCATGTCGCTGAAAACATCCCCGCCCATCGACTCTGAGTAACCATTTTCCGATATTGACGCCATGGTATGTTCTGGCACAGTGCCCGATATTAGCCTGCTTGCAGCGTCCTAGGCTATTCGAAATGCAGGTTACCGAGTTCGCTAAGAACTACAAGTACGTGCATGCTCGCTTATGCCAGGCGAAGTAAATTGGCACTTTTAATTGCACCCAGGATCGGCTGTAGGAAACTGGTACCTATTGTCGGCACTCGGCAGCCATCTTTAGGCTTACTGATTTCAAACGTACCTGGAGCACCGCCCATTCGAGAGTTTCTGAGTTCTACATTTCCGGTGAAATGGGTGTTATTTCTATTTCCAGTTGAGTTCTACATTTCATTTCTAGGTCCGCTTATTCTAGCCAGTAGCGCGGGATGTGTTCTGCTCGAGGCACCGAATTGCGCCAAATCGCAGCGCAGGGCCAGCGTCCAGCGCAGCGCCGTGACCATGATCCGTAACACATTGGACACCAACGCAGAGCTTCTACTGGCGCATATACGGTTTATGTACGACAATACATAGTATTCTCAAGTGGAAACTAGCAACAAGCCAACCACTAAAACAAGGTCTACTTGCTATGCCACTTGGCGTGATTCTGTCCAACTTTCACGATGCAGGAAGGACCTGCTGCACCAGGTGCACTGAGGTCCAGGCCTCAAGCATGCGTACGTGGAAATTTGACTGACGTCTCTCCCAGTGGACGTACGTAGGCCAGTTCTCTGCCTATGATTTTGACTAGCTGTAGCATTTTGCACGACGTACGAAATCAGCTATCACGGCTAAGCGACTGACAGCGCAGTTCACCTGACGGAGCTTCACATGCTGTGGCGCGTTTCTCTGCTGATGCCACGCATTTTGGCAAAAGCGACGAGTGGTATCGCTCGACTGTGGCAGGGCCAGCTCAATGAATTGCAGTGCATTACCGGAGCGGGTTGATAGTGATGTTTTTCCAGAACGCCTTGGCATGCTTGGCTAACCTCCAGTACCTTGCGGATGCAGTCATACCTCTATTGCCGTGGTTATATCTCCCATAGCTATTGAAACCAGAGTCCTGAGTGCGTTCCAAGTATTCCATTCTCCGTATACATGGCCCTGGCGGGCGATATTCCGATGGAAGAGGTGAACCCTACGGCAGGTGCTACGTTGCTGGGTTCTTTAGAGCTGGCCGTGGAGAGGTGGGATGCCGTGACGAAGCATATCCCGCCATCCGTCATACGGGAGGTATGCGCGGTCATGCCGCCATGTGGCTGAACGTGCGACAAGTAATTGACAATCTAAGCCACGTCTTCATCCCTTCGTCACTGAAACGAGCGTTGGCTTGAGAGCATTTGCCCGCATGTGCCTCTGGGGCCCCGTTTTCGCTGTTCTGCAGTGCAAAGGTATTTGTTTCCTCCACGAGGGCCGGGTGGGCTTTGCCGTCGTGTCCGCCATCGGATCCAACGGTACGTACCGGCCTAGTTTCAAGTGTGGCGGTGGCATCATCCCACGCTGTCGGGGGTTTTAGCAAACGGACTAGCGGCGGTTTGGAAGGTTTTCCTCAGCAAGGATTTGTGGTGAGCTTAATGGGCTTCATATTCAATGAAGTTGCCATTATATCAAAAGATTTATTCAGGGCCTGGTCGTTGGTCTGTTGTTCACATGGTCTACTAACTCGGGTCCAGGATCCTTACTTTGTCCAAGCACAGCGGTGTCCAAAGTTCGCAAGAGGGTACTGAGGGTCGGACACCAAGGTTTTGCCGTACGGCGGACATCCCGCCACCCGTCAGCAACTTATATTGCATGCCAACATTTGTCGCGGCAGCCACCTTGTTGTTTGTTTTGCTTCTACATAATGCCCCAATCTGCTGCCTTCCAACGGCTACGTCCCACAAGGGTGATACAAAATGGATCCAGGGTGATTTGGATGTGATATGGGTGATAGGGGTGATCGGCCTAGGGTGATAGTCCCCCTAGTACGTGATGGCACGTGTTGATAGTGCATGGTCGTATCGAGTGCCCGTCGTACGTGTTGTTTGTTGTTCGGGGTGACAGTGCCCTAGTATGTGGGTTGGCAAAGCCTTTGGGGTCCGCTTCCTGCCGTGTTGCATTCTGTGACCATCCTGATATAGTGTCCTGCTGTAGTGGCCAGCTAGAATGTCCTGGTATAGTGTCCTGCGATAGTGTACATTCTGCTACTGAGGGATCAGCCTCCTGCTGTGTAGGGGCCTGCAGTGTAGGGGCTTGCAGTAGGCCCTATTATGAAGAGAAAGAGCTAGGGCCGTCTTCTGTGCAGACCTACAAACTGCAGTCATTGTGCAGAGCCGCCATTTTTATGTCCTTTTGTGGAAACTTTTGCCATATTTGGGAACATGCGATTCTGGTGGGCAGTGGCCACGTTTAGCCCAGTGCTGCAGATGGGACTGCAAAAGAATATTCTTCCTTAATTAAGTCGGTGAGTTTGCCCCCCCCCCCCTTCCCCCCCCGCCCCTAGTCGGTTATTTTGTACCGGTGTCCTCTCGTTTCCCTTCCCTCTCACGGCAGGCTTGCTCCTCGCCACGCTGCCATAGGGATGGAACCTCCAAGGGCACATCGTTGTAGAATATATTAGAGCATGATTATAGTCCTGCCCATTGCAGAGCCATGATAACAGCTACAGGGTTATGAGCTACATGCTATGAATGGGTGATGATTCAAAATCATGATTATCAGTTCCATGCTGTGATGACACGGTGATTTCTAATCAGAAGATACAATCACGTATGCGTTGGACTAGAGGCCATCAGGTACCTTCTCATAATGAGAGCGGTCAACGAGTAGTCCATTGTGACATCGATGCCCATCCCGACACCAAAACTCATTTTACCCCATGCCCCTTCCTTTCCACCCCCGGCAGGTTTCATCCTGGCCAAGCTGCCCCTGCAGGGTGCTACCCCCACTCAGACGTGGTCGGGACCGGTGGCCGTCTACGGGGGGGGACTCGGTGTAGGCCCCGAGTTGGGTGGATCCGAGTGCTTCAAGCTGCTCGTGTTCAGCGACATGTCCTCGCTCTACAAGTTTGGCAACGCAAAGGTGGGCGGTCGCACGGGTCAGGAACCTGCTGGCAACACGGTTTACCTGAGTCTGTTTATGCGCAGCACGGTTTACCTGATACTGTTCACCTGCAACACGGTTTACCTGAGTCTGAGTCTGTTTACCTGCAACACGGTTTACCTGAGTCTGTTTACCTGCAACACGGTTCAGTAACCTGCGACCATTTTCCTGCGACAATCTTGTACCTGCGAATAACTTGCCATCAATACCTACAACACCAACCAGTAATTCTTGGAACCCATAAGTGCTTGGTTTCCTCTCCCGGCCCATTGAAGCTCTACCCTCCTCCCCGCCCCCCCAGTTTCATGTCGCCCTATCATCCACCGACTGTTCATCCCTGAGCGCCTCTGTGTCATCCCTGACCGCTTCCCCACGGCTAGCTCAGCTTACCCACCCCCAACCCCCAGTTTGACATCCGGTTGTCGTTCGGGAAATGCATGTCGATCCTAGCCAACAATGTGTGGTCAGTGCACCCCTCAACCTCCCCCCCCCCCCCCCCCCAGGCTTCCCCTTCCTCCCCCCAACACTAAATCTAGTTTGACGTCGGGCTATCCGCGCTGACCTGCTTATGAGCTTCTACACCCAAAAGAATGTCAGTTTGACATCACACGTAATTGTTCTTTCCATTGTTCTCTCCCACCCAATTAACGACATCATGCAGGCTGCCTAGTATAGTGGCCCTAACCACATTTATGAACACGTTTACTTTTTTCCTAACATTGATCCCGAATGCGATCACCCCTTACATCAACAGTTTGACATCGGCCTCTCCGCGAGCATTGCGGCGGGACCCATTGGGCGCGAGGTGGACGCGACCGCGCACGTGACTGGCCTGCGCTCCGCCACCACCACGTTCTCGTACGCCATCGCCGAGGGGGTGCTCATGGGGGCCAGTCTGGACGCCACCCGGCTCTGCGTCAGCACGCAGCTGAACAAGGAGTTCTACGGCAAGGAGGTGGACCCCCCCGACGTGCTGGAGGGGAGGGAGGGCGTGGGCCTGGCTGACAAGGTGCCGGTGAGCAGACTAAGAGTTATTATACTACTACAGTACGTAGTATAGTACATACGAAGTACTTAATCATGTTATAAAGCACCATGAAGCAACATGAACTTAAATGTTGAGTCGTGGGACTGGCGGGGAAAAGAGGCTGAGCTGTTCAAACAGGTGCCGACCGGTGAGCTGAGTGTAGAATTAGATAAGTTGTTCTGTTATGGTACTGTTGTAAAAGTATTGGTTCAAGTACGATGCCGTGTATGTGGTGAGCAGAGCTGGAGAAACGGAAAACAGTTTCTTGAGCCGACATTTGGAACGCGTGAGCCGTATAAAAGAGACCGGCAGAGAAGGGTGTATATTTTTTATGAAGGGGCAGATAAGGTGACCAGCGGTGAATGTATTCTACTGTAAAATTTCATGAAGGGGCAGATATTAAGGTGACTGGCAGTGAACTGCATATTGAACTGTTGTAAGTGGGCAGATGAGGTGGTGCCGGCCTTGTGTGGCCGGTGGCCTGATGCCAGGCTGGCAAGTGGCGAGGGGGCATGGCAAGGCGCACGTGAGCAGTCTGAATAGTACATAGGTAGCATAAATGGTACGGTGAGCAGTGCAAGGGGGTTGCATGGTAGAAAATGTGCCGACTGCGGAGAGGTGTCCAAGAATGTAGTGCAGGACTGGAGGTCCGCGTTAGCATTAATGCATTGTATAAGCATGGCCGGAAAATGGTTCTGCGACCAGCCAGTGAATGTTATGGTTCACTTTTCAGTTTAATGTGAATGGCTCTACGGCGTGCGATAATGTTGTTCTAGCACCGTTCCTGCGGGTCATGGGAACGAGCCTGTGCCACGAACTGCGGATCAGTGTCGGGTAGGGATGGATGGGCCTGTACAGGCTGTAGGGGGCGCGTGGGGAGCAGGAATAATACGGTCATGCTGGTAGGTTAGAGCCAGGGCAGCACCACAGGCCCACAGCGGATGGGCCAGGACACTTTTTAAGATGGGCTCAGGGCGATAAGCTGTGCCCTTTCTTTGGTACTGATGGCCAAGGTTCATTGCTGCAGCGACTTAGTCTAGTCTGCAGCTTCGACTACCGAGACCAAAGGAGTGCCTTCAACAGCGCGTGCAGTGACTTCACAGCGCTGTGAGCTCCTTCATAAATATGGTGACACGTCTCACCAGTGGTAGTTCATTTTCTTACGGGGTTGCACGTAATTCCTCTTTTAGCGTTGCTCCATTGATGTATGTTGCTACCACGAATCGTGCTGACCGCTCGTTCGTGACTGCTTGGCCTTCCGGGCTTCTCTAACGAATAATTATGCAAAGATCTAATTCTATGTAGCATAATATTACCCGCTCGCGCTGCCCCATGCATGCAGGTCCTCGTGCAAGTCGCTCTGTGTAATACTAATTTTTGCAAGAGTAGCTTCTATGCTATGACTACTGTACCCGCGCACGCTGCACCCCATGCATGCAGGTCCTCAAGTCACTCTACGAGGGCCTGGCCATCGCCGCGGGTGACGTCGGCAGCCTCAAGTACGCTGAGGCGGTGGAGGACCTGAAGAAGTCGCTGTGACCAGAGTGAATCCTACGTGTGTTTTCCAGTCTACTAATGTCGATCAAACTCTAGGTGCCAGCCGCTTAAAAGTCTGGTGCACATGTGCATGTGCACATCAAGACGGTGGCGAACCTGAAGACTAGTAGCCGCTGTGGCCATATAGCTGTAGAGTGGACATATAGCTGAGCTACCATGGTCCGGATTCTCCCGAATTCTGGCCTGCGCTGGCTGTCTCCTTGATATACCTGTAGAGTGGACGACAATAGATCTAAGTATAGTAGATGTAGTCGAACTGTCGAAGATGTGTTAGCTAGCTATTGATACAGAGTCTAGATAGCGGATCCATTTGTGCATGCTTGCATGGATGTGGCGGAGGACAAGAAGTCTTAGGTCGCCGTGATATGTGGATGGCAGTCTCTACTGCCAGCCCTACAGGCAATAGCTGTAGTCGATCTGGTTTGAATGTGTGCATGCATAGTTCAAGTGCATAATCATGTGCATACATGAATGGGGGCAGTTGCTGGAGGTCCGAAGGACCTGACGGAGTCCCTCAGTGGCGCTCCCTGTGATGCATGCAGAATACATGCACGCACATGCTACGGCCCACATGATGCATGGGTGCACATGCATATAAGTTGGTCGCTGTTGAGTGAGACAGCTGCATGCATGTACACGTGATTGAGGGCTGAGGGGGAACTGTGTATATGTGGTTGTCTCGTAGAAAATGTGGTAAATAGGTACCATGGACAAGTATCCATTCGGCACATGCATGGCTTAGCATGTACTGTTAGCCAGGTGTGGTACCTAGCTAGACTCGGTCATGTAGTACCAGAAGCGTACGTAGCTAGTTTGATGGTAGACACATTAATTAATTAGCACGTGACTGCGTCACGTGCAGGGCGCATGCATGTGTCTTGCGCAAGACACATGCAGGGATGATAGCTTTTCGTAATGAATACTAAATGCATGCTTGCATGCTGTGCAAATGCTGCACTCATTGCATGTATAGGCTTGATAGCCCATGTGCTGGAATGATGGAGCATGAATTTTCCTGACGCTGCATGCTGTGAAACGTCAAATAATTACTGTGCATATATGCTCTAGTATGGCCACTCAATCCTATATAGCTCATCAATCATGCATATGTGGCCCCGCATGCAATTGATTATTTAGTTATGTTGCACATGACTACGCAGAGAGCCGCTCTCTGCTGAGAAGCCATGCCTTAGCTTTTGTATAGCCATGTTGTCTCTTTGATGTTGATCTTCCCTCCCCATGACAGGCTCCCCCTTAGCTGCCAGGGCATAGCTTTATAGATCATGGGGGTGCAGGTGCCCTGGCTCAAGTGTCGTTTACATTCCCACCCTTGCAGGAAGTAGCTTAGAATGTATTAAAAGCCATATGCCCCTTCTCTGGGATATGTGCTACATTTACTCCCAACGGAGTTATGTTCCTAATTAATTAATTAATAATTAATGCAATTGATAAAGTACATGAAGCTAGAAGGTTTAACTGGATAATGTCGAAATTTGCAAAATTTAAATTAAAGATAAAAAACCATTATTTTCATGAGGCAAGATACGTAACTACAGGTACATGCTTCTGTCGGCGCTATGTCCGCATGCATGCAAGCAGCATATTGCTACGCAGACCTATACTGCTACACACAGATCTCGAGTGATTTATCTAGTACCAAATCCGAAAGGCTTGCATCACTCCCCGGACAGGAGAACTTTTGCGGATGACTGTAGGTGTAAGTTGGCGATGCCATGGTAACCGGAGACGTCCGTCCTATAGTCAGCAAAATTGGTGCGAGAGGTCCCCAGTTCGATTCCGGTCGGATTCATTTGCAGATCGCGTTTTTCCGCGTTTTCCGCGGCCCGGCACTGAACGCAAATGGTTTTCACCTTTGCGGAGTGCCTGATCAGACTATACTGCAGTCAGCTCGACAACCTTGACTACAGATGCCATCGCCACGAAGCTGCAGGAGATGTCCAGAAGCCCATCGCCGAGCAGAAGAATGAAGTGGCGGCAAGGACACCGACCGCACTCGCCGCCAATGCTCAAGTGGTGCTGCATCGTTAATTTCCGCCATCTAGCCTCCAGGGGAGACAGCAAACTCTCTCGAGGGGGAACTTAGGAGCACGCTCCTTACCCGACCTCGGAGGTGAAGTAGAGCTGCGTGGGCACCGGCCGCCTTCCCCACTGGGTTGATTCACAAGACAAGACGGCACCCCCACCACTCCTGCTTACCTTCAGCCTTCATGTCCAGAGGATAAGCGGTTGTTCTTCTCCGGCCGTGCAAGAAGTAGCATGCGATCTCCCCTGGACGCTGGGCCGGTGACGACCTGGCCCCCGCTCAGCAGCAGCAGCGACGCGGCCTGTGGCCGGAGTACCTCTGCATGCCACAAGCAAGACCCCAAGAAGCCCAAGGTGTTCTGGAGGGGCGTGGACCTGATAGTCGATGAACCAGCCAGCTGTGGAAGCCCGGCCCCCACGGGCGCTAGACTAGTCGTATTGCAGCCATGAACCCATGTTTGGGTGATGCAACCTGGACACTCCTAGCCATACAATGTGGTTCTCATTGATACCATGTGCCACACCAACGCAGGGTAGAACGTAGCCAAGCATGCCTATCGCCTAACCAGTAGCTGCAACAGATATCCGCGCCAGCCAAGCTATGTGCCTCACCTAGCACTGCCTGCTTGCTCACGTCACCATCTAGTGATGCAATGCTAACACGGGTCATATTGCACCCACAGGGGATACCGGATCGTTTTGACGGGTCCGATTGTGCATGCACCCTGTGGCATGAGGGCAGGGGGGGTCCGATCTGCCCCCTGCCCGCTGTGCGTGCACACAGGGATTCAAAGCACTCTGGTGCTCCGTGACTCTCCAACGGAAGCACGTGTTCAATATTGCTACAGCTATTATATTACACTTTGCACGTGACACACCACCGCTGTCTATTCTGATCAGACACTCCGCAAAGGTGAAAACCTTTGCGTTCAGTGCCAGGCCGCGGAAAACGCGGAAAACGCGATCTGCAAATGAATCCGACCGGAATCGAACTGGGGACCTCTCGCACCAATTTTGCTGACTATAGGACGGACGTCTCCGGTTACCATGGCATCGCCAACTTACACCTACAGTCATCCGCAAAAGTTCTCCTGTCCGGGGAGTGATGCAAGCCTTTCGGATTTGGTACTAGATAAATCACTCGAGATCTGTGTGTAGGAGTACTACACACGTGTCTGCACGCGAGACTTGTTCAGTCTCGCACCGTGAGACGGGCTGAACACGGCTGAATCCTTCTTTTTAGTAGAAGGGGGCGTAGCCGGTACTATCGAAATCAGCCAAGCGTATATTCTGATCAGACACTCCGCAAAGGTGAAAACCTTTGCGTTCAGTGCCAGGCCGCGGAAAACGCGGAAAACGCGATCTGCAAATGAATCCGACCGGAATCGAACTCTGTCTATGTCCAGGCTACCCCGATTTCCTGCCAATGTCCCTCGTACACAACGGCAGTTGCTCAAACAAGCGCAGGTGCACGTATAACATGCAGTCCGGGGAAACAAACTTTCCAGATTCCAGAGTTGACTGGCAGTGGGAGGAGCTTAATGAGGGCATGGCATACCAAATGCAGTCTTCTCCCACTGCTTGCTTGTTCCTAACATCTACCTCAGAACGAACCCAAGTATGCTAGTGCTGACCTTGGAGGTCAGCTTTTGTTGGCACAGGAGATTGCCTCGATTTTTAGCCGATCAAGAAAGGGCTCTCAACGTAATGTGTAAAGATTCTGGAGTAAAGAACGAGTACATGCCCGGTAATGCTTCTTCTACTCGCTGTTGAAAGCGCTGAAGCAAGGGCAGCGGCAGATGCGAATCCACGAACTGAACAAGGGAGGCTCCCATGAACGGCGCCCTGTAATGGGATTCTCGGCTCCCTGTTTCAATCCACAGCATCCAGTTAAGAAACATCGATGAAAGGTGTCAGTAGTAGACCTTGAAACTATACAGTATACTGCAAACAAGGTAAACTATGGCCCATGCATACTGTTGGAGAATCACATACAAGAAAGATTACACTTCCGCTGACTCCTCCCTGGAAATGGGATGACATGATGTGGCCAGACTGGGCAGTGGGCCAACGGATGTAGCAAATGTGAGTCATGCGTCCTTGCTCTAATGCCTCTTTAGACTCGCCTGCTCCTCACGTTTGGCTCAAACTGCATACTAGTATACTGGCACCATTACCTCAATTTCGTGTCAGTAAGTCACACTTAAATGTAGAAGGCTTTACCAATACAGTAACTATTGTTAACTTTACAAGCCTTCCTCATCAAATCCACCCAAGGCTCTCCAATTACTATCATACACTCGTCACGGGACCACCACCAAATACTCACCGTCGCGGGACACGTGGAACCAGTAGTTGTCCAGGTTGCCCTCATCAAACTCGGACAGCACCGAGCGCACACGCGCCGCCTCGTTCGCTTCCACTACTGCCATCGCGAGCCCCTTTACGACGCCACCTGTCGCCACCACAGGCACCACTGGGCGCTCCACCCCATTGGCCGCCGTGGTGTGCCCATTTAAGACGCCACCTTCTTCCGGTAAATGCCCATTTGAACTGCAATCTGTAGCCTGTGAATGGCCATGTAGCATGCCATCGATGGCCGCGTGGCCATCCGCTAGCTCCTCCCCGGGCGTGCTGCCCAGCTTGCTAGTAGCGCCATTCCCTTGGCCGTGGTTGTGGAAGGCGTTGGACAAATCAGGCGCAGTACCTGTGTTTGGAGGGTGTCAGGCGTGCAGATTCTGCATCAAGCATGTCAGCAAGCTAGCCAGCAAGCACATCCATGCCTCCGGACGCGGAAGGAATGCCTGATAACAGCATCGCCGTAGATTCCATCTGTTTGAGAGGGGTTGAAGGTTCCTTTGCTGTACGCACGTGATGGTGACGCAGTCGCGTTCTTTTGATTAATCATCTGTCTGATGGTAGAAGTAAACTCCATTTTAAGTCCAGGTCCAATGGAGCTGCAGGGGATAGCAAGGGTGCAAAACAATCATCTTCTTCTTGCAGCCGGAAGTCACTGGCTGACGGACAACCGCTTACATCAGGTCCTCTACCAACAGCATAAGGTATGAGGGCCGATATGAGGTCATGTAGCGACGACATAAGATGTAAGGTCCGATATTGGGTCCTCTAGCCGGTTGTCTCCTTGATCTAGGTACCCCTGTTCACACCCACCCACTAGCCCCCATGGCTGTCCGGCCAGCCCGCATCTACCTATATGCCGTCTACGCGGCGTGGGTGGGGGATCCAAGAGATTGGCCTCCTAGGGCGAGCTGCCATTTCTATCGAAACACTTCTAAGAAACAGCAGCAATCGATAACCAACCCCATGGACATACTTCTAAGAAACAGCAGCAATCGATAACCTACCCCATGGACATACTTCTAAGAAACAGCAGCAATCGATAACCAACCACATGGACATACTTCTGAGAACAGTAGCAATTGATGACTAACCACATGGAGAGCGTCAAAATGCACACTACGGTGTCCAGGGCAGGGCTCTCAATACACTACTATGCTAAAGTAGTATATATAACGCCGAACCTGGAGGGCGTCATCAATGAGCCAACCAGCGCAGGCCAGAAATCTGGAGAACCCGGACCATTGGATAAGGTCCGTTGTCAGGGGAACGGGAGACCAAACGGGGGTTATTTATGGCTTTGCAAGGGGCTCGGTCGCCATACTGCAACCCCGTCAGGCCATGGGGATCTGGCAACACACCGGCTTCACCATGCGGGCGCCGTAAACCTGGCATTAAGACATGGGGACCTGACGCCATGCGGGCGCCGCAAACCTGGCAAGGAATGGACTGGCAAGAAATCAGGAGTCCAACGCACCAGAGGGTGCCGCCAGCTCAAAGTCGCGGGCGAAGAGGAGCGACTCGTGGCACCGGTTGCCGTAAAAAGTGGCACTGATCCGGTGGAGGGGTACGGCCACCCACGCCAGCTCGTGCTGCATGTCGCTGCGGCGTGCAGGGCGCGCGATGGTACAAGTGCGATAGGGTGGGAAGGGAAGTGCTTAGATGGGTGAGGGGTGGGAGGGGGCACGACACACACCAGCTCAGGTTTCATGCCGCTGCGGCAAGCAGAGCGCAGCGAATGGGAGCAGCAGATGGCACAATCAACGGGCACCGTGGACATAGTGATAGAGTGGAGACGAGGCCAACATTATCACAATCCAACCCACTTGCAAAGCCGTTGATGGGAAACATTGGGCTCAGCGTGCAGTGAGGAAAGGGGGGTCGGATGGCGCAGCGTGCACTACGGAGAGGGGGGGCGGATGCCGCAGCGTGCACTAAGGAAAGGGGGGTCGGATGGCGCAGCGTGCACTAAGGAAAGGGGGGTCGCATGCCGCAGCGTGCACTGAGGAAAGGGGGCTCGAATGGCGCAGCGTGCACTAAGGAAAGGGGGTCGCATGCCGCAGTCCTAGCATGTCGCTGGCGCTGCGGCGATCGGAGCGCACACGTGGCACAGTGCGATGCGGAGGAAAGACGGTGATGCAGAGCCAAACTTCTGACCTAATACATATCCTGCATTTGTGCCGATCACGCATCTCACTGCAAATGAGCCCTAGTGCAAATGGCACCTTACTGCCCTCCTGCACCCCTTCTGTCACAAATAGGTCGCTACATTCGTCACCATATAAACAGGCCCTACCTGCAGATGGCCTTGAGCGCGCGCAGCTGCTCCATGGACAGCCGCTTGCCGTCCCGGAGCGCCGCCAGGGACGTTTTGGGCCACAGGGACCCTGGGTTCTCGCGGGGCAGCGCGGGAAACTCCTCCTGGATGGCCGCCTTGAGCTGGCGCGGCGGCAACCGGGGAATGCAGTTATCGCCGGAAGTAGGCATCCAATTGCAAATGGGATTTTTTGTAGGCACGCCCAGTAAATTATTATGCAAGGGGGGGCGCAATTAGGCACCGGAGTTAGGCACCTAAATGACACTCCGCTGGTGACGGATGGAAAATCTGGGTACGTACAACTGGGAGCTATGCAAGAGAGACAGGCAAGCAGGAAATACCTTCAGAATATCGCGCCCGAAACCGGAATAAGCAATCACGAGAACTCCCTGCCAAGCGACAAAGAAGCCTTCTGCCTGGAGACATGCGGACGGCGTTTGACGCAAAATGCTGCCCAGCCGTCCTCGGTCAAAGTTCCCTATGCGTCCCGGAAGTTCGACTTGCGGCCAAATCTCGATGGACGATTGAAGGTCTTCCTTGTCCGCTGGCTGCGCCTCGGCCAGTGCCAGTGTGGAAACATTGCCTTGACTGGGCGGCATTTCCGAAATTAAGGCAAGGGGGCGAGAAAGGAGGGTAACGCAAGGCTACCTCATCTTGCAAACACAGAATTTATACATGTACAGGCAGGACTTCTGCACATTGGACCTGCCTAATTATGTCACGTCGATCAGATAAAGCTCGGCTTCTGGCTCCTTCCTGCGGGCCTCGGATCACGCAGCCAAGTGGTCCCCACTCCCCAGTCCCCAGCATTCTGCGCATGGCATTGGACACGTGTCCTTAATTATGTCGTGCTGACATTAAAAACTGCCTGTTGATTTGGTTTGTGTTTATTCTTTATTCCCGCGCTGGTGGTCCGACAGGCGACAGGGGGGAAAGACTGGTCCATTATTGATTTGGGGGCTGAGACTTGGGTAGGCCGCAGGAAACTAGGAAATAGGAAGACTGGACAGCGACTAGTGGAATTGCGCATAATGATTAATGCGTAGGTGATCCTGCTCACTGCATCCCTGGGGGCTGGGGCCTGGTGACTGGTCGGCTGTTTCCTATCCCTACATGTACACGTAAAGACCATCGGTAATTAAAAGTGTAAACTCGTTGCTAACGGTAAGAAGTCATGGAGAAAAGGAAACAGGTTTTGGGGCGGTAGGTTTTAGCAGTGGAGGACACGGACGACGTTCCCATTTACGTGGCAGAGGACAGCGTGCCGACCCCAGCCGGCCCGCCCCGTGTGTCCGCCAGGCCAAAACAAGCCAGACCGGTCTCGCTTGCTCACTGCAGGCACCTGCAGGCACGCACTTGCCACGCAGGGAAGGCGCATGGCAAGGAATGCCCGTAACGACGTTTGCGCCTCCTACTTGTAGGCTTAATTCCGGGTCCTCACCGGCATCTTGCATGGCTAGGGGGATAGCAGTACGTTAGAGCTTGTTTAGCTGTATTCAACAATGGAAGCAAATTGCCCGCGCGCCTGTGACTTATTCGTGCGCTTGCCCTTGGCGTAGTAGAATATTAGCCAACGTAGTAAAATATTAGGCAATGTAAGAAATTAGAGGTATTCATGAACTGAGTTGTCGCCTTTAGTCAGCTGCCTCTCCCTTACGATTGCTCTGTCAGATGGCCGGCAGCGTTAGGTGCGTCGTTGCTGCGGCTGGGATGCAAAAACCAAAGAGACTTAAAGCTTGTTGCGGAGAAGAGGTCAAGGGTCCCATATAAGGCCTGTTGTGGCAGGCCAAGACTGTTTCGACGCTATTCTCGGGCTAATTGCCGTGTACTCATAGTTTCACTACGCTGCTTAAGAAAAAAAGGACAAACGACATCCAGGTATTCACTAGTATTGACTGCAGCTTAAGACATTCCTGACTTTTTCGTGGCCATATAAGTGGTATTCGTCCGTTTGGCGCAACAGCACTAGCTGCTTCCATACCCGCGTTTTGAATTTGGCAGACGATTTCTATGTCATACGTGTGCCCCCTTGCAAGTCACGCTAGATAAGAGGCTTGCTCGCGTAATGTTCATGTGTTATTGGTTTTGTGTAGCATGCCGGTTACATGTCCCTATCAAATTCTATTCATCTCCATGCTTGTATGATTGTATGATTATTGTATGATATTCTCGGTGCGGAATTGTGATGTTGTAGCGAACTGCATGTCTAGCGTTGGTGCATTGCCGATGCTTGGATATTCCGCATGGCTGCGGGACCCATGTTGTCTATCGGGGTTTGGGTTGTTGCGCTAGGTGCACGCATAAGCTCTTTGTGCTTGTGGCAACAGATTGCTTGCATTCCTGAATGTTTCTCTGAGGTTATAGTGATTTCAACATGCTTCTGAGTGTTTGCTTGCGGGCTTGCAGGTTCACGTGCCCTGGGCGATGTGTTGGGATGAAGAGGTTTTCAATCTTCAATAACGCAATCGTCGAGTCCACATTTAGCAAACTGGGGAATGAGGGGTTTAGGCAGCCTTCCATGAAGAGGTCTTGCAGGTACGCAATGTGTGCCGGCTTTCAAGGCCTTGTTGCTGTTGTGAAAGGATTCACGGGAACATCCGGTACGCATGCACGTGGCTTTTGGTTGCATGGTGGCCGGGTAGCAGATTGATGCCAAATGCGACCAAACAGTTCATGTAAACAATCTTCAATGCGGTGGGTCAAAGGGCAAGGAAGACACGCGCAAGCAACACAGGCAGGCATGTGCACCTGAGACAAGTGCTGGCAAGCCAGCAAGCGGGGACCACCGCCGCAGGCAGGCATGGGGCAGTTGGCATGGGGCATCAGCCACGAGCCATGAGCCTTGGGGTGTGGGGTGTGGGGTATGGGGTGTGGGGTGTGGGGTGTGGGGTGTGGGGTGTGGGGTGTGGGGTGTGGGGTGTGGGGTGTGGGGTGTGGGGTGTGGGGTGTGGGGTGTGGGGTGTGGGGTGTGGGGTGTGGGGTGTGGGGTGTGGTGTGGGGTGTGGGGTGTGGGGTGTGGGGTGTGGGTGTGGGGTGTGGGGTGTGGGGTGTGGGGTGTGGGGTGTGGGGTGAGGGACATGCAGGGCAGGCAGCCACCTCCATGTGACGTGATCAGTGGCAAGCGGGGGCGCCATGGGCGGGCAGGCAGGGGGCATGTGATATATCATTGAGACAATATATATATCTTCAGTGAGAATGATAAATGATTGAGAATGATAAATGATGTTGTCCTTGATGATGACAATATGTATATCCTCAGAGGTGTACCCAGGGCCCTCCAACGAGCTGGTGGTGGTTGCCTGAAGTTATGCATGGACAGTGATTACATTGCCCCGGCAGTCCCTGTCTTGCTTCAAGTCTTGCGCTTTGAGTGTGATGCAAGGTGTCTTATTCCTGTAGCATATCAAGGAGGGTAGGAATGTTTGCACCCATCCATCCATCCATCGGGGTTAATGCTCCGTGACTCCCCAACGGGAGCACGAGTCTAATTAATTAATTAATTAATATCAAGGAGACAACCATATGCCCCGTACGTAACTTATCGATTCAATCCATAGTAACTATGTACAATTCAATTCCAAAGAAAGCTTCCATAGTAGACCGGTTGATGAGCAAGTTTGCCTACATCCTCATAAGGGCTAATGCTCCGCAATCGGCGGATCCCTGGAAGCAGGATGGTGCATGAGACTTAATTGATTTCTAAATGATTAATTGCATGCACATGTAATTAATGTCAATAATGGAACTTCTATAAATAGACTCGCAAGCTGGAAGGCACACCAATACTGTGTCACTTAATGTACAGTTAGCACAGGCATTAATTAATAAATTAATTAGAACGGTACAGCGTTACGTGAGCATAAGTCCTCAGTACAGCCGAGTGGTCCGATGGGATGGCCGGAAGGAGCTAATTATCTAAGACCTAGTTAGGGCTAGGGTTGTGGGCATCACGGCCCGAATTACTGTGCATGCCATACTTGCATGGTGACACACGGAGCCCACACTGACTTGGGGGTGGTCTCCTTCATTACCACCGGCCACCTGTCCTTGCGAACCCTCTGCCTCCAGATATTACAGACATGCCAGGGGGCTGCCCTGGCGTGAGCCACTTGCGGCAATATGTATCCAATGCCTACTAATCATCGTGTACATGCCAACGTAGTGCCCCTCTGGGTAGTATCTAGGTAGTACAGACCAACGCATGTGGAAGCGAAGAAGATAGTCTGGCCAGCATGTGAGATGAGATCCCATGGTGAAGCTGGCAGGTAGCCATTCCAGAAGAAAATCATCACACTGCATCGGCAGTGCTCGTGGCATTGTGCCTCGCAATCATTAGGCGCATCTGACGGATGTCCTTGAGGACCTGGAAGACACCCCATCCTTTCGTCTGGTACGCTTGCCAAAACGCGGTGGTCTCAGGCCTGCGTCGCGAGATCGGCGGGACCGGAAGTTGTTGCACAGAAGTTGCTCCAGGGGTGTCACCCTGCGCCCACCTGCCCATGAAACCATCACCAATGGCCTTCCACAGTATGTTCATGTCCCCGAAATACCGACGATCGCTGGGCTCACGCCAGCCCTCATCCTTATGACATTCCTGCAAGTGTTGGATTGGCGGACCCTGACCGTTGTCAATTCCCAGAAAATACTCGGCAGACCGAGACGTCACAGTGCTATGGGCAGCCGTGCCACGCACATCATAGCGCCAACCCACTTCTCCCTGGCAGAGCCGGCAGTTCTCTAACACCTCCCCCGGCTCTGCTGACCTCTTCCGCTTTGGGGGGGCGCTCACAGGAGTTGGTGGAACATGACTACGCCTCTGAGCTGTTGCCGCTGCGGAGGGGCTCGCATTTGCGGATGGGCCAGCTGCACACGCAGCAGCAGCCGCTGCGGCCGTTGCGGCCGCAGCAGCAGCACCGCCATCTCCTTCACCACGGTTTCCGGTGCGAGCACACGCTACAGCGGCGGCAGCGGCGGCGGCGGCGGCGGCGGCGGCGGCGGCATCACCGGACGACATCTCCTGCAGCAACTCCTTCATGGCCCTTATCTCTGTCTTTGAACACGGAATCCATTTGGTGGCTTTGTGCACCGACGGTGCGCTCGATGCTCTATGAAGCGCGGACACGATCTGGTACACTCACAGTGGCAGCAAATGGATCGTAGCAATCAGCGCACTGTGCACAGCGATTACTGCCAAATAACCATGTAAAATGCACTATATCTAGGAGGTTGGAAAATTGCGTCTACGCGCTAATTAATTGGTTAGTGAATGAATAATCCCTTCCATGAATCTGTGGGGCAACCTCATATGGCATCACAAGCTTAAAAACCATGTAAGTACGTCGCTTATGTAATAAGCGACGTGTACAATCAGAGCGATTCGGATCTACACACTGACCGCTGAATAGGGTATGACAGCTTTCCAACATGGCAACCCAACGTCATATCACTTAGATCATGACCTAGCAAACAAGAGCCTTTTCAGACATTTTGCATGGCCATTGAAAGCATGTACAATTTCACATTATCCATTTGCAGCACTGTCTGTTCAATCTGCACTGCAAAAGGAGCATGCATAATTACATCCACTATTACCATGTCAGTGTGATGGTATAACAACTTATGCACAACACATTTGCCAAACTTGTAAGAAATATGCCTCGACGTTTACAAACACATACCCAAAAGGACTCTGTGTTTTTCTGATACTCCCCCCGAGTTGACTGCTTCAGCCCCGAATCCCGTATTTCCTGGGCACGCTCCCTGTCAGTAGTATTTGGGCCCCCGCGGGAGGCAATCTGGGACGGTTCCAGCGTGCTTGGACATGGCGCGACACTGGCAGGCATCAGGTCAGATAGACGTAAGGTGGGGGCATATGAAATATCGTCAGATGGCGTTTTATACTGTCCATTTGCGCATATGATGTAAAGTGCAGGGCTCCCAGCCTTGTGGCAAGCAAGTCACGTGCAGTAGTGCACTAGTGCAAACCCGAGTTCTTAGAAGTTAACACAGAAGGGCCGGCCGGGGAGAAAACAGCAGGGTCTTCCATTAAATAGACACCCTACAAGATCAAACGCAGCTTACCTAAACCTTAACCGCAGCGGCGCATGAACGCCCTTACGGACACAGTAAGACGGGCTGGGCTGTAAAAGCCCAGTACAGAGAGGCGCATCCGCGCAACGCCCTTGCGGACACAGTAATTAAGACGGTTGGGCTGTAAAAGCCGGCAGTTCAGAGAGGCGCATGATCCAACCGTGCTGCAAACGTTGAGAGGGCATACCCTGCATACGACTTGAGCAGCCTTGTCGACGGCATCTCCTACATTCTCATTCGTCCGACACTGCATTTTTGTTCACATCCTCCATTCTTGTATATTCACCGTCTGCCTGGCTGGCCAAAAAAGAGCATTTGACAGAGGTGCTGCTGTAGCATTGAAATTCGTGCTTCAGGCAAGCTTCAGTCGGGTGTGCTACGGGTTTGCCCGAAGACTCAGGCCGGGATGATGGTTACGTTACGTCTCTGCAGCCCTGCCCTGGCTGCCTGGCCAAGACCCGTCCTCTGCGCCCCTGTTTCAGGTTTTGCCCTTGCCGAGCCTCGCTGAGCCCCGTCGTCGCAGCCCCGTTTTCGGTTTCGGGAGCGTCCTCCAGGCCCCGTTCCCAGGTTTTTCCCCGTCGTCCCCGCCCGGTTTTGGGTTTCGGGCCGGCGGGCCGCCAGGCCCGTGGGCTGGAGGACGGGGAGGACGGGGGGGCCGGGCGGACGCGCGGCCCTCCCCCCCCCCGTCCTCTCCGCAGGAAATCCGTCCTGGAAACCTGGACCCTGCTCAGACAATCTTGATCATCAATAGAATCGTAAGGAATGAAGAAGAGCAAGAAAATGGCATCCCAAGTGACAGATTACAGAATCAAGAGCTACCTTCAGGGAAAAACTAAATAATTAGCGTGCGTACCATCATTTTCGGTATTGCTGGCACACCAGGGACCGAGCTTTCAGTTTCCCAAGCAGAATGGATATGGCTGCGCACTACTATGCTATACGCGATCTGGACCATACGCAACGAGACAGTCTTTAAGGCACGACTCACATGAGGCGGTGAACTCTTTGTGAACTCTTTTGTGAACTGGGCCGACCGGGGCCGAGCTAATTTTGGGTCCCGAGGAGTTCACGAGTTCACAGGACGAGTTCACAATCTCCCCGAAGTCCGAAGTTGTGAACTCCCCGTGAACTCCCCGTGAACTCCTCGTGAGCTCTTTGTGAACTTGTGGTGGACAGCGTGCGTTGGCGCGAAGCAAGCCCATGAAAATGCCAGACGTGCAACATGCGCGGGAAGGTGGCAGGTGCTCGGGAGTCGCCAGCCATGAGGGACACCGACCAGCTTTTTCAGGAATGGCTACAACGGGTTACCCTCGCGAAAGGTGACCCGAAGCCTGCTATTAGCGACGACATTAACCCAAATGCTCCGAGCCCCACGGCTGTAGAAGAGCAGAGCATTGCACGCGAAGGGCACAGCGCCGCACTCGATCTGGTTGCGGCTTTGGTGATCTTTGGAGATGCTGGCAATCTTGAGGACGATAGTTGGCGCAGTAATGAATGTCGGTCTTCTTGTGCGGCATTGCATACTCTTTGGAGATGACAAGGCGAGCTCGCCTAAGCCGAAGGCAAAGCGAAATATGAGCGACAAAGCAAACGTGAAACTCACAACGCCCTGATGACAATTATGGATGGCGGCAATTGGTGTTGATGGCCACATACACACTGGTTCATATCCATCATCGTGCACGACTCGAAAACGCGGATAACATAACGGCAGGCTCGAGCTACCTTGGTCCGGATTCTCCAGATCTCTGGCCTGCGCTGTTGTCTCATTGACATACACACTGATGCGCCCGGCAAATAGCATGGGCGGTCCGTCTGCATGAACAATCTTTCGTTGCTGGCCGCCCCACGCTTCACGTTCTAGGCACACTGGTTGGTAAGAAAGGTCAACTTGTAAGGTCCGTTGAGTCCGATCTCTTTTCTTTCAGGGGCATGCTCTTTTTGTGTGTGCGATCATGATGGCCACTATGGAACGTGATTCATAAGATATTGCTTCAAATTTGCTGTGCGATAACACTTCCTTGACTACTTGTAGTAATCACTTTAATTGCTCATTGAAATAATTTTGGACATTTATCTGCTGGCCCCAGGCAATTGTCATGTTTGTTGTCTCACTCACTTGATGACAATGTAAAGACTATCACTAAAGCAACTAGCGCAGGCCAGAAATATGGAGATCCCGGACCATGCTGTTGATATCTCGAGCCTGCTGTTGACTCATCCGTGTTAGTCGAGTCATTCACAACGATGGAAACAAATGGAGGTGGAAATGTGCAGCCTTGTAAGTTACAACTATGGCTGGCTAACATTCAGAGCCGGATCTACACGGTTTGCGACGGCACCACTCCTTTTGAACTGCAATAACCCTAAATGGAATTAATATGTTCGCACATTGCATAGTTGCATGCCTCCCTTTATAATTGCAACGCGCCCGACATTAGTCATGATTAAAGAATTACGCGTGCACAAAGTTATTGTTAAGCAGCCACAATACGTCCAACATTATGTCTCACTCAATGAGCAACCAATTCAAGACATTGCACATGTCCAAGTGAGGTCTTAACAACCTCAGTACCCCCAGTGCGTGTGACTAGCTCAAGGAGCTCACGTAATTGACCACTATGAACATGTGTAGCATCATACGGTAAGCTAATGGAATTTCCATTATTATAATTCTGAAATGTTGACTCACATTTGCTAAATGAAGTAAGGAGTTCAGTTCTTAAACAAACTCTTGCTTATGCCCACTCTGATATGGGAAACCAGATGCCCATCCATGAAAAGAATGTGTGTGTGTGAGTGAGTGAGTGAGTGAGTGAGTGAGTGAGTGAGTGAGTGAGTGAGTGAGTGAGTGAGTGAGTGAGTGAGTGAGTGAGTGAGTGAGTGAGTGAGTGAGTGAGTGAGTGAGTGAGTGAGTGAGTGAGTGAGTGAGTGAGTGAGTGAGTGAGTGAGTGAGTGAGTGAGTGAGTGAGTGAGTGAGTGAGTGAGTGAGTGAGTGAGTGAGTGAGTGAGTGAGTGAGTGAGTGAGTGAGTGAGTGAGTGAGTGAGTGAGTGAGTGAGTGAGTGAGTGAGTGAGTGAGTGAGTGAGTGAGTGAGTGAGTGAGTGAGTGAGTGAGTGAGTGAGTGAGTGAGTGAGTGAGTGAGTGAGTGAGTGAGTGAGTGAGTGAGTGAGTGAGTGAGTGAGTGAGTGAGTGAGTGAGTGAGTGAGTGAGTGAGTGAGTGAGTGAGTGAGTGAGTGAGTGAGTGAGTGAGTGAGTGAGTGAGTGAGTGAGTGAGTGAGTGAGTGAGTGAGTGAGTGAGTGAGTGAGTGAGTGAGTGAGTGAGTGAGTGAGTGAGTGAGTGAGTGAGTGAGTGAGTGAGTGAGTGAGTGAGTGAGTGAGTGAGTGAGTGAGTGAGTGAGTGAGTGAGTGAGTGAGTGAGTGAGTGAGTGAGTGAGTGAGTGAGTGAGTGAGTGAGTGAGTGAGTGAGTGAGTGAGTGAGTGAGTGAGTGAGTGAGTGAGTGAGTGAGTGAGTGAGTGAGTGAGTGAGTGAGTGAGTGAGTGAGTGAGTGAGTGAGTGAGTGAGTGAGTGAGTGAGTGAGTGAGTGAGTGAGTGAGTGAGTGAGTGAGTGAGTGAGTGAGTGAGTGAGTGAGTGAGTGAGTGAGTGAGTGAGTGAGTGAGTGAGTGAGTGAGTGAGTGAGTGAGTGAGTGAGTGAGTGAGTGAGTGAGTGAGTGAGTGAGTGAGTGAGTGAGTGAGTGAGTGAGTGAGTGAGTGAGTGAGTGAGTGAGTGAGTGAGTGAGTGAGTGAGTGAGTGAGTGAGTGAGTGAGTGAGTGAGTGAGTGAGTGAGTGAGTGAGTGAGTGAGTGAGTGAGTGAGTGAGTGAGTGAGTGAGTGAGTGAGTGAGTGAGTGAGTGAGTGAGTGAGTGAGTGAGTGAGTGAGTGAGTGAGTGAGTGAGTGAGTGAGTGAGTGAGTGAGTGAGTGAGTGAGTGAGTGAGTGAGTGAGTGAGTGAGTGAGTGAGTGAGTGAGTGAGTGAGTGAGTGAGTGAGTGAGTGAGTGAGTGAGTGAGTGAGTGAGTGAGTGAGTGAGTGAGTGAGTGAGTGAGTGAGTGAGTGAGTGAGTGAGTGAGTGAGTGAGTGAGTGAGTGAGTGAGTGAGTGAGTGAGTGAGTGAGTGAGTGAGTGAGTGAGTGAGTGAGTGAGTGAGTGAGTGAGTGAGTGAGTGAGTGAGTGAGTGAGTGAGTGAGTGAGTGAGTGAGTGAGTGAGTGAGTGAGTGAGTGAGTGAGTGAGTGAGTGAGTGAGTGAGTGAGTGAGTGAGTGAGTGAGTGAGTGAGTGAGTGAGTGAGTGAGTGAGTGAGTGAGTGAGTGAGTGAGTGAGTGAGTGAGTGAGTGAGTGAGTGAGTGAGTGAGTGAGTGAGTGAGTGAGTGAGTGAGTGAGTGAGTGAGTGAGTGAGTGAGTGAGTGAGTGAGTGAGTGAGTGAGTGAGTGAGTGAGTGAGTGAGTGAGTGAGTGAGTGAGTGAGTGAGTGAGTGAGTGAGTGAGTGAGTGAGTGAGTGAGTGAGTGAGTGAGTGAGTGAGTGAGTGAGTGAGTGAGTGAGTGAGTGAGTGAGTGAGTGAGTGAGTGAGTGAGTGAGTGAGTGAGTGAGTGAGTGAGTGAGTGAGTGAGTGAGTGAGTGAGTGAGTGAGTGAGTGAGTGAGTGAGTGAGTGAGTGAGTGAGTGAGTGAGTGAGTGAGTGAGTGAGTGAGTGAGTGAGTGAGTGAGTGAGTGAGTGAGTGAGTGAGTGAGTGAGTGAGTGAGTGAGTGAGTGAGTGAGTGAGTGAGTGAGTGAGTGAGTGAGTGAGTGAGTGAGTGAGTGAGTGAGTGAGTGAGTGAGTGAGTGAGTGAGTGAGTGAGTGAGTGAGTGAGTGAGTGAGTGAGTGAGTGAGTGAGTGAGTGAGTGAGTGAGTGAGTGAGTGAGTGAGTGAGTGAGTGAGTGAGTGAGTGAGTGAGTGAGTGAGTGAGTGAGTGAGTGAGTGAGTGAGTGAGTGAGTGAGTGAGTGAGTGAGTGAGTGAGTGAGTGAGTGAGTGAGTGAGTGAGTGAGTGAGTGAGTGAGTGAGTGAGTGAGTGAGTGAGTGAGTGAGTGAGTGAGTGAGTGAGTGAGTGAGTGAGTGAGTGAGTGAGTGAGTGAGTGAGTGAGTGAGTGAGTGAGTGAGTGAGTGAGTGAGTGAGTGAGTGAGTGAGTGAGTGAGTGAGTGAGTGAGTGAGTGAGTGAGTGAGTGAGTGAGTGAGTGAGTGAGTGAGTGAGTGAGTGAGTGAGTGAGTGAGTGAGTGAGTGAGTGAGTGAGTGAGTGAGTGAGTGAGTGAGTGAGTGAGTGAGTGAGTGAGTGAGTGAGTGAGTGAGTGAGTGAGTGAGTGAGTGAGTGAGTGAGTGAGTGAGTGAGTGAGTGAGTGAGTGAGTGAGTGAGTGAGTGAGTGAGTGAGTGAGTGAGTGAGTGAGTGAGTGAGTGAGTGAGTGAGTGAGTGAGTGAGTGAGTGAGTGAGTGAGTGAGTGAGTGAGTGAGTGAGTGAGTGAGTGAGTGAGTGAGTGAGTGAGTGAGTGAGTGAGTGAGTGAGTGAGTGAGTGAGTGAGTGAGTGAGTGAGTGAGTGAGTGAGTGAGTGAGTGAGTGAGTGAGTGAGTGAGTGAGTGAGTGAGTGAGTGAGTGAGTGAGTGAGTGAGTGAGTGAGTGAGTGAGTGAGTGAGTGAGTGAGTGAGTGAGTGAGTGAGTGAGTGAGTGAGTGAGTGAGTGAGTGAGTGAGTGAGTGAGTGAGTGAGTGAGTGAGTGAGTGAGTGAGTGAGTGAGTGAGTGAGTGAGTGAGTGAGTGAGTGAGTGAGTGAGTGAGTGAGTGAGTGAGTGAGTGAGTGAGTGAGTGAGTGAGTGAGTGAGTGAGTGAGTGAGTGAGTGAGTGAGTGAGTGAGTGAGTGAGTGAGTGAGTGAGTGAGTGAGTGAGTGAGTGAGTGAGTGAGTGAGTGAGTGAGTGAGTGAGTGAGTGAGTGAGTGAGTGAGTGAGTGAGTGAGTGAGTGAGTGAGTGAGTGAGTGAGTGAGTGAGTGAGTGAGTGAGTGAGTGAGTGAGTGAGTGAGTGAGTGAGTGAGTGAGTGAGTGAGTGAGTGAGTGAGTGAGTGAGTGAGTGAGTGAGTGAGTGAGTGAGTGAGTGAGTGAGTGAGTGAGTGAGTGAGTGAGTGAGTGAGTGAGTGAGTGAGTGAGTGAGTGAACTTGTGCGTGTGTTGTGTGTGTGTGTGTGTGCGTGTGCGTGTGCGTGTGCGTGTGCGTGTGCGTGTGCGTGTGCGTGTGCGTGTGCGTGTGCATGCCCACATGCCACACGTGCACATGCACGTATGGGTGGGCAGGGCATTGCGTTTGGAGCGACGGCGTATACACAGTCCAGGTTACCATAGGCGTCCAACCGGAACCTACGCTTGCTGTTTGCTGTTGAAAGCATCGTCAAGTTCTCGTAGAATGCCAGGGCGTTCCCCATTTTTGGACCACGTGTTTGAAGCGATGCCACATGCACGCTCCAAGGAACCATAGTCGCAGCTATGAGAAAGCCACTCTAATGCACCAATGAGCATTTGCTCGGGTCTTACCACGTCCAACCGGAGCCCGCGCCCGCCATTGTCTGGAGATTCGGCTCGCTGATCGGGCCGATTTTCTCCAGTAAATAACCGAACGCCTCCAGCGAGATATGGCATGTTTTGTGCATGTGACGGCGGGCGGCTCTGGGGTCGTCCCCAGCCAATAAACAAACCGGCTTTGAAACAATATCGACAGAGAAGCACTGGCACCAACACCTGGAAAAACTTGCAAAGAAAGCTACCTGTCTGCGTTCGAACGCAGACAGGTAGCTGGAAAAGCGACATGCACGACAGGTCACCGGCGCGTTTTTATCATATTTCTGCAGCACTGTATCAAATTAGTGGTGCAGAAGTTAGTGGTTTACAGCTGGACAAGACGTGCATGTTATTAGCCAGCATGCAAGGATGCATCATGCACTTGCTTGACGTTTGCGCCCTTTCCCGCGAAATCTGGGCTGTCTTCCCGCGCCTCCGCCAGTTCACCAACGAGTTCACTGGCGAGCAGTTCACGACGTCGTTGCGACCCATGTGAGTGCGTGAACTCGAAGTGAAGGGCCGGTGAAGCGCCGGTGGCGACCCGGCCGTCGACCCAGTTCACAAAGAGTTCACCGACGGAGTTCACCGAGCCTCATGTGAGTCGTGCCTAATAAGGTCCGCGAGGAGTATACCCGCGGCGGCGTAGTCCGGCGCTTTATATACCTATGGAATGCGGCTATGCGCCGCTACTGGCTGTTAGCTCAGGAACAACACAGGGTGTGGGACCCAGGGCCCAATAACGACAAGCCCAGCCCGCTCCAGCTTTTTCATGATCTACTGGGCCGTAATCAGGTATTCACCAGTATGCCTCATGGCGACATTACTCAGGTCCAATGGCTTCCCTGGTCTAATAACGCGCCCTATTAGCCTTTCACCTGTCACCGCCACACGTGTGTGTGCCCACCTTCATTAGGATTCGCTGATACTCATTTCCCCTCTCACCTCTTTGGTCTATAATTGGCTAATAAAATATACCCATTTCCCCGAAAAAAAAAAGGGCTTTTGACAGATCTGTAAAGTTAGGGCCCGAAAAATACAGATGGCTAGGCGTATATGCAGATCTGTTTTTTAATGACAGATCTGTACGTAAACTCCGACGTAATGCCTTTACGTCTTCGGGGGTCGAGGTGCAGGCCGTTGTTCACTTGTTCAGTACCTGGAAGCAAAATTCAGCCATGGCTACTGTACGAAAGCTAGAGGAATGTCAGCCGTATGACCTGCACACGAGGGTAATTAAGAAATCAAGCCGAAGTTAATCCTGCATCTGAGCGAGCAGAATAATTGCAAACACAACAGCAATTGTGCGACAGACCAAACAATATTGCCGCGTGCACTAGGCTCTGTATTCTGGTCACACCCATGTGCATTTGCTGCATTGGATTAGGCGCCATTACGAACTGAGTCGAGGGAAAACGCGAGGAGCGCCATCTAAGCAGTTGCTTGTCATGTCTATACGCCCGGGCATCTTATTATCTGTCTACCATGCACGCATTTTCCTTGGACGAATCAAACAGCTTTTGACATTTTAATGGCGACATTGAAGTCCGGCCACGACAATATAGCGCTGCTCAGAGCTTCGTTGCCGAGAAAGGTTTAAGATGTGCTTTGTCCGGGCCGATAATGTAACTCTGCATAGACCCCGGTAGCTTTCAGCATGCGCATATTGCTTGAGGTAAGCGAGCCACGACGCCTGCAGGTGCTCCTGCCGAGGTGGAGACCTCCGAGAGCACGTGGATTAGGCTCATGCGTCAAAGCAGCATCGACCTTCATTCTCCTGGTGTGGAAGGTCACTTTTCAGGATTAACATATCTGAATGTTGATGGCCTGTGCATTTTCTGTCAATTGAGCAGCGATTGAAACCATGAGCCATGCAAGTGTAAGGTGCAGAATTCAGTTGATGAACCCAAGCCGGTAATGTGCAGAATTGATGAACCCAAGTTATATGTGCAGATGTTTCGTCCCACTGGCTGTGTGCTAGTGCATGAACCGTCTAGGCCCTTGGCGTGTACTCACTTGCTGCAACCGTGCCCACAGCTGCTTGTCAATACACGCGGCAGGCACAATGACTTTTGCCGCGAGGTGAAACATTGAACTCCCCCACACCTTGCATTTTTCACTCTTTGTTTTCCCTATCCATCCTACCCCCAGCACACACACATGCACACACACACACACGCCCACATACTGCACATGCACACAAATGTTCACACACACACGCCCACACGCCCACGTACTACACATGCACACAAATGTTCACACACACATGCACACACGCACACACATACACACATGCACACATGCACACATGCACACATGCACACATGCACACATGCACACATGCACACATGCACACATGCACACATGCACACATGCACGCATGCACACACGCACACACGCACACACGCACACACGCCCACGTACTACACATGCACACAAATGTTCACACACACATGCACACACGCACACACATGCACACATGCACACACGCACACACGCACACACGCACACATGCACACACGCACACACGCACACACGCACACATGCACACACACACGCACACACGCACACACGCACACACGCACACACGCACACACGCACACACGCACACACGCACACATGCACACATGCACACATGCACACACGCACACACGCACACATGCACACACGCACACACGCACACACGCACACATGCACACATGCACACACGCACACACGCACACACGCACACACGCACACACGCACACATGCACACATGCACACATGCACACACCCACGTGCGCACATGCACGCTAACACATGCGCACACACTAACACACACATCGTCGTCAGAACACACATGCACACAAATGTGCACACACCCACGAGCACACGTGCACATGCATACAATCCCACACAAACACAGGCAGACTTGCACACATGCGCCACATACATTAATCCATCACCAATAAACTGGTTGCTTGGACCCAACGACCTTCTTACTCGCCTGTCCACCCAACGTTCTGCCCATCCTCCCGCCTGCCCGCCTGCAAGTCTGCCACCCGCCTACTGCCCACCCATCTGTCAGCCTGCCTGCCTGCTTGTGTGCATGCCTGCGGGCCTGCATGTGCACCTGCGCCCATGCACCTGTTATGCCCCCATGGCACGTATATGCAGCCTAGCTAGTTGAGTGTCTCTTCGCACGCGCACATGGGTGGCTACATGGGCATTTGCCTGTGTCTTGGGCTGGGGGGTTGGGCTGATTAGTTCAAGAGTGGGCGGGAAGACGGTGGTATAATTGGGTGGGTAGGGACGGAGTGGATGGATGATTGGGGGGGCTGGATGCGGGTGGGACTCAAGTTCGTGTAAAGTCCAAAGTTGCCTGTAGCATCAGCAAAAATAAGCGAGAAAGCAGCCTTAATTCAAGGAGCCTTCTTGTTGTAACATGTGCCAAACTGCAATTAATGGTTGCAGGCTCACAAGCTGCCAGCTTCATAACGCAAATGGAATGAATTGCATGGTTACAGGACAAGCGTGTGGTTGGAAATCTTACAATGCCTGGCAACGTCTCTGTCATGTGCCCACTGAGAACCGCTCTTCAACACAGGAAGGCTTTGGCAAGCAACGAGCTTCGGCCAGGGCCTTCATTGCAAGGAAGCGTGTGTGAAGCAATAACGTCAGGATTTACAAGCAGAAACTAAACCTAACTTTGCGACCTTCATGCAGTATGTCATGTGCATGGCTGTGTAGTATGTGCCAACAATCACAACGAAAAAGTGCGAAATTGCAAACATTGCCATGGAAGGGCAGGAGCCACGCACGCAGAAAATTAAAACGGTTCGTGAACCAATCTGTCGGGCATAAAGGCAGCAAAGTCTGGCCAGCAATAATGCAGTGCGATGCGAGAAAAACTCGGTAACTATGAGCAGGCAGGCGCAGCTCGTCCTCAGCAGTGCTATCTAACGTGACGGCGCCTTATTTCCGCGTGCACGGTGCCGAACATGGCACTGGCCTGATTCCAGTTGCAGCAACGCCAGATGCCTTCCCGTCATAGAGCAGAGGCTTCACGTACCAATCGTAATGCTTCCCGTGATAATGCACTCGCGTCCGAACAAAATGTCGAGAAAGCAAACAGTCTACACGCGATAAAACTGGGCTGCTAGCTTTTCAGGACTGGTTTTACCATGCCTTAAAATTCCATTAGCTTACTTTTAAAACCATGGCTGACTAATTTTGGCTAATTTGCAGGTATTTGTGCCGCACCGCCCGCATGCATGGCCCGGGACGAGTCTCGAAGACGTAAGGGCATTACGTCGGAGTTTACGTACAGATCTGGAATAAAAAAACAGATCTGCATATACGCCTAGCCATCTGTATTTTTCGGGCCCTAACTTTTCAGATCTGTCAAAAGCCCAAAAAAAAAACTAAATAATAAGGCCAGCGCGGGTAATAAACTGGATATGGTTGATCTCTGCACTATCACGTGCGCTGGAAATCGCATAGCCCGTCCTCGTGTGTGGCTTCCATGGCGGCAATTACGATGCAAGCAGGATTTTCGCCTCATCGGTCGTGTATACAGCAGCGAAGTGGAGCTAGTTATCCATCCCCGCGTCCTTTGCGAAGCCCCACGAGAGAAAGTCGTAAACCTGCCAAGGGCAATGCGCCCGTTGCATGGTTCGGTTTAAATGCAGTACCCTTGTGCGAAAAGCCGGTCTCTCGCCGTAGAAAATTGCCCGCAGATGTTAAGGCATCTGCCCAGGCGTCAGCATCCACTCCGGAAACATCGGCAGATGCGAAACCCGGAGCTACCGCGCCCAGGAAACTCGGGGTTGTGATTACGGGGGGTACCAAGGTAAGCTGCGGTGTCGGTTGCCCGCTCGCTCCTTCTATACCCTAGACGATTTCTTAATGTTCTCAATTACGGACAGCTTTCGCTTTTACCGAAACCCATCAGTCCTTGTAACGACCGTTTGCTCCGATTCATCAATGGATGCGTAGTGTATCCACTGAGGCCGTTGTGGTTGTATTGAGAAAATCCACATTCTTCTGGTTGACGTAACTGCGGAGCCAGTAGCGGGCAGTTACCGTCGTCTCCAGGGTATCTCAACGTTACTTACGATGTAAAGCACTTGATGCGGTTCAAGTATTACGATTTTGATAACAGGGCCTGCTGAGTTTACATACATATATATAGGCTGTCATAGGATTCCTTGCTGGTGCTCGCGCAAACCAGTTTTACTCACAAACGTCATCCACTGGGATCCTGGACGGTCTGCCTTCTCATGCAGTCAGCTGAACGCTAAGTGTTCCTGAAGCTGACACACGGATGGGCAGAAATCCCACATTTAGGATCAAGAAAAACTAGAAAAGTTAATCACAGCCAAGAATGGGACACCGCTCTGCTCATCTCCCTAGGTCCTTGCCTGCACGCCCACATCCCTAGACCCAAGCTGCCCTCTCGCTCGCAAAGTTGATTCTGGCACTCTGTTGGTGCCCTGACAGAAAAAACTCTCCTGTGAGACAGTTGTTGCCACGACGTGGCTATGCCGGCGCCTTTTGCAAAAAAAAGAAATGTGAAGGATCTTCGCATCGAGTTTGGTATTGTTTAGATATCCTATGTTACGTGCTTTTGCACAGAGTTTGACTTGATTTGAAAATCCTCTGGCGGATGACTTACAAGTGGTGTAGCCATGGCAGAATGCGCAGCGCAGAGCTTCTAACGCATCGACTCAAAGGTGCCCCTTCAAGGGGCCCCAAAGGAAAGCCCCTTCACGTGGCTCCACTCGCTCCCTCAGTGTTAAACCCTTTAAACACTTCAAAGACTGTAAACCCCCTAACAGCATTGAAACCCTTCAATCCCTTTGCCCCCTTCAAACCACGACTGGCCCCCGCACCCTGTCAGGGCTTTGGCTATGCGATGGCGGTGGAGTTCCTTTCGGCGGGCGACGACGTCGTGATCTGCGGGAGGCAAGCGGCGCGCGTGGCGAGGGCCGTCTCCGCACTCAACACGGGGGGCCATGCAGGTACGCGCCCGAT